>JABFEA020000101.1:1146395-1196506 GCA_019775915.2 Cyphomyrus plagiostoma | reverse complement strand
CCCCCCCCCCCCCCCCCCCCCCCCCCCCCCCCCCCCCCCCCCCCCCCCCCCCCCCCCGGAATATACGAGGGGCTCGCCTTATCTTTCAAAGATGCCCCCCCCCCCTTTTTTTTGACCGATACGTCATTACTTAACTAGACAGTCATTAATTTGACCAGCAGACTCATTCACCATTGCCATATGTGGATTGATACTAGTGCTTCAGCTAAGTAGCACACTTAGTATTTGGTAATTGTCAATTTGCTGACACGTTTTAGGCCCGACACTCTTCACATCAGCAAGATTCCTACTAATGGGAAACACAAACTAGCTGGCCCATTGGTTCAGTAATCGGAAGAGGCATTTGAGTCGAAACCGGTCACCTCTCCCCCGACCCCTCGCTGCGAGCCGTGCGCAGCTAGTCCACGTCTGCTTAACCTTGTGAATCTGAAGTTTGCGGCAGGCCCTTGTTTGTCTTTTTAACGTTAATCAATGGAGCCGGCGGCAAGCCCTTAACACCCCTGCTGGGACCGTCTGAGTGCCTGACTGGGAGGCTCTGTGGAAACAGCCGGATCGTTACTGTAAACCTGAGAAAGGGGGAAGGATTTATTGGCTGCCGCTGCAAAACCTTCCCATCTTCATTTAACGGCTCATAGCCGAGCAAATATTCTTTTAGTGATCTCGGGCAGACAGCCTGCAGATGATAGGCATTAACTGTGTCCGTCACCGAAATAGTTAATAGAGAAAAAATGTACTGGATTCTTTCTGGTTTTATGTCTTTCCTTCAGGGAATATAGGGGTACAGAACCTTCCACTTTGAGTAGGATGAGCTCAAGCTGCCATATGTTACGTTGCCGCTGTTTGTTTTTAATCATGGTAAATTAGTTCCGGTGCAGTGTGATACCGTCTCTCAGGAGCAAAGATATTCCTTGCTGACAGCTCCGTGCTCAGTAGGGGATGCAGGACATACATGGGAAAAGCACTGGAGTTGTCAATGACTCATGTAAGCATCGAGAGAGGGAGATCTCTGGGCGATTCTTCTACATTTTGTTTGTATAACCACGGAGTTGCTCCAGCCTGCCTGCTGTGGACTCTGAGAAGCAGTGATTCCATTCTGGTCACGGTTCAGCTTAACTCAAAAACTGTGTTGGTTAATTTCGAATGATTCAGCTTGATTGGATTCAACATGCAGCAATTTGATCCGGTAATTATCTCAAAAGGCAATTTTTTGTAAATCATACTTGTACCTGAAACAATACGGAATTTTTCCTGAACCTCTAGGTAAAGATTGTGATGTTGCAGACAAAATGGTTTAATGTCAAACATGGGAAACAATCTGTGTGACAGAAGGCATAATTTAATTGGAGTCTGTTTCCTCATCTTTGACGAGGTACAGGCATTAGATTGTTATGCAACAGATATTACAAATGTTGCACTAAAACAGTTCCACACCAGGTATTGAGTGAATAATCATGGCATTATCTTGCTGTTAACTATGGTTTTTACTTACTATCCATATGGCTTAAAGCTATTGAAAAAACATATTTATCTCTGAGTGTAAACAAATATACAGGGAATTTGGTTAAATGCTGCTATGTCTTTAATCTCATCTCTGTGATTATATTCTGTATGTACGAACCAGGCAGATAGCAAGTGGATGTGAATTTTAAAATACAAAAAAGGCATGTGGTAATAATAGGCTCTGTAGAAATCTATAACCAGAACCATAAAAGGGACAGGAAGCATTTCAATTAATGCAAATCATTTTCACATGAACTGTGAAAGTAAATTATGAACTCTTGTAAAACAGATAATGATGCAGAACTACTTGTCATTTCATATTTTTATTAGGGAAAGGGACTGCTGAAGCATCACTTTCATACAATATAAAAATGTATAGTGCATCTGAAAATAGGTGCAAACTGTGGCAACATTCAGCACTATACACAGATGCACAAAGCTGTATTATGGAATATGGGGACGATGCCAGACAACAAAGATGTCTCTCGGGCAAGGACAAACCTCTTTGTCTGGGACGCTGTCAAATGCCCTCTGTGTAGGAGGAGGCAGGACAGAAGGAGGCTTCGGAGCAAACCCAGTCGGTGACAAGTGAAAAATGTCATTGACCAGCTGAATTCCGGAGAGGGGAATCTGTTCTGTTTAGCTGGAAAAACAAGACGGGTCACAGACCACAAGTCATTAACTTTTAAAGGAGTGTGGATCTGCTATGTGAGCACATGCATCATCTTAGGGAGCCAAATTTCTGCACCTCCGGCTTATTAAAACCTTTCCATGGTCCAGCGCTGCTGATGCCCGCCCCCCCCCCAGCCAACCTTCTAGGAGTGACTTCACCTTGAATGCCAAGCGCTGTGCCGAACAGCTCAGCTTATTAGGGCGTGAAGAATGGTTACTCTGCGAGCGATGTTATAGCACTCACGGGACAATGGAAACGTACAGTGCATCCGGAAAGGTCCCTGCTTCTGCCGCCAGCCCCTTCAGGAGGGAGGTGCCCCAACGTTACCTCTTAGAGTATCTTTATGTTTTAATGTTCAGCTTACACCTCACTGTAGTCTCAGTCTTAAGAGGGGCATGGACTCAGCACAGAAGCCTACCAGGCATTCTGTTTATCCATTAATTAAAGAAGAGACCTTTAAACATTCAGAAGTAAGGAGAGACCTCCTCCCCTGACATGGAGAGTCCAGACTGTTCCACATAATTTAGAAGAACTCTCTCAAACACTTTAATAACCCTATTAAAATATTGAAATGCAGTGGATTCTATGACTCAGGTAGGCAAAGTAAGCTATGTTTTATTGGTTAATATTAATCTGGTCTCTTATTATTCTTGACCGTGGCTTTGTTGAATTTCATTTTAGCAGGTGTGCATTAATGACACATTAAATGGAAAAGCACCGTGTCGAATTCAATGTACAATCACAGTATATTATAATGGTGTTGTAATTTCAGCATGAAGGACACAATTCTGAATAAATATGAGTGAAGTTATTACAGGAAAAGGTTTAAGTTCTCATAATTTCTGATATTTTCTCTGGTGTCTTAAGGGTGACAAAGTGTGCATTTGTTATAAACTGAGCTAAGCTTACCTTAGCAGAAAAAAGTGAAATTCCTCCTTTCCTGTGTTTTTGCAGCTGAAGTCATTCTGACTTTATGGCAGATTGGATGATTTGTCAGGGGCTGCACTAATGACATCACAATAAAAGATGGAGACAGTTTGGGGGATATTCCCTCTCCGAGGTTCTTTACATGAGCAGGTCTTGCCACCTTTGCTTATGATAAATAGGAGACCGTATAACAAATGGGAAGTCATGTGCTCTTCTGCTATGATCCCATTAATAGATTCATGTAATTGATTTATATTCACTATTCTCGCATTTGCTTTCTCTTTAGCAGTGATTTTAATGATATTATTTCAAATATAAAGTGACCTATAAATTAAAACCCTAAACCCTTTTCATGTTTTTCTGTGACATGTCATATTTTTCATATAGCTATTCTCCAGGTATGGATTTCACACCATGTGTTTGACTGGCTTTGTTGGTATTGCTTCCTGACATTACCACTGGTGAGCTACTGAGTGCCTGTTATTAATTCTGTTAATGGTTACTGAGAATATTACAATTATTACTATGATCATACTATAAATACATCAGAGGGGAGTGGTACAGCAAAACCCATTTTCTCTTTGTATCTGTAAGGAAATAAATTGAAGTTACCGTGTAGTTAATGACAGGTGGTGATGCAAGGACATGTTATTAAACCCGAAAAGAGGTGTCAATTACATCTTTATACATTAATACATGGCTTCCAATACATGTTATGATTAGGTTTCTCATGTGGTTAATTACATGCAAATCATGTAGCCACAATGTACATGGTAGTTACATTGTGTCACCTTTTGTCTTTGTTATGCAATGATTTGAATGTATCCTTAACAACCAACTGACAGATATAGCAAGTTTTCTGTCAATGCCATTGTGTGCGGAAAGGTTCAATTAAAGAGCGCCTGTTTCTTGCAATCTGATGTTCATGATGCACCATCTCCTTCCGCTTCTGTCGCCATTTGGGGGTAGCAGAATCATACCTGGAGGGGTGTTTGATTGAAAGGGGCGTCATCCCAGTAAGTAGGGGTAACCCTCAGGTGTTCATCTTCAGACATCCGTTTTGTTCAATGGTTAAATGTGTTTTGTTCTGTGTTGAGGCGTTTGACAGATCAATGGCAATCACTCAAATAGAAAATCTTCAGAAAATGGGCATCCTCTTTACCCGTCATGTAGAATTATGTAAAAATGATTATTGCCTAGCAAGATGATTGTAATTAATCAAAACAATCGAAAGTATAGGACAGCCTTGCCACATAAAAGGGGGGCATTTTACTGAAAACAATTAAAGTAAATTATCTCATGATGGTGGACGATAACATTCATCTATTGTTCAACTTCCAAACTTGTCGGTAGCTGGAGTATCTATGCGATGCATCCGTACTCAGGCTAGTGGAAGTGGTTGAGATCACAAGGTCAAGTGGCAGCTGGTGAAATAAGACTTTGTGCAGATGTGGTTTGTATTTATGTGTTTCCCTGTACTGGAATGTTCTGGAAGCTGGACTGCAGAGCAACGGTGGGGATTTCAACACCTATGCAGACAGTAAGTGGCAGGGTGACATTTCTCAGCCCTGTGGCTTCTTTGCAATACACGATGCCTTCAGGTCCATCCGAACCCACATTCTGTTCAGAGACTCCCAGATCTGCAGTGTCTCTCTCTGCTGGGAAAATAGGTCACAGCCTGCACTCTGCTCCGGCCGCCGTTTTGTGTGAGCTGCTGCATGGCGCATTCTGTGTCCTTGGCGTCACTCTTAGGGACAGGTGGGAGATTCGGCAAGAACGTGTAAAATGCGTGAAATATCAGCGCAAGTCGGCTTCCAATTTTTGCTATGACTCTCGCTGACACACCACAGAAAGTTCCCCTGTGTTAAACCTACTTGTGTAGTAGAACAATAGACATAATTTATAACTGATGTATATAATTGGCTATTTGACAGGCAAATATATAATTGGTGAAATTTATTCTGAATACAACTTAATTTCCCACATTGTTAGCAAATTTGAAAACAACTCAAGATCTGATTTCACAGTTAATCCAAGGTTTGCCTTCTACTATCAATGGCTGAATGCCTCCGTATGGTGTAGAATTTATGTTCAGCTTTCAGCTGCGAATAATCATATCATGCACGGGAATTCATTCATGGTATCAGTGTATGAGCTAAATGCAGGACTTAAGTGTGACTTTCCCAGAGCCTGGAAGCCCTGACATCTGGGGAAGAATTTCCCATGTACGCTGGGGCTGTTGAGGCTCTGTGTCTGCCTATATTACTGTTTTGAGGTAAATGTGTGACATGCCATTACCTGGTAACGGGGAAATTAGGCAGGAAGTGTGTTTTGTAATTAAGGGGAGAGCAACTGTCTGGGTAATGTTTAAGGCCAGGTGTAGTGAACTTACAGAACATACGTGAAGGTTCAAGAAAGAAAAATACAGCCCTTTTAGCATGTAATTAGTCCTGAAATTGCCAAACTTTATGTTTGGTTGGTAGATGACTTTATAAAGTCGATGCTGGCTAGTTAAGGTAAACTGACTTTTTAAATACGGAACGTGAAAGTGCTGAGCGACACTGAGAGGGCCTGTCCTGATGTACATGTCACAGAGCTTACACATCTCTGTCTGTGCGTGTGTACGTGTGTTGGCATGCTAGGATATGGTGTCCACTCAGCATGAAGGCGACGGAAAGGCTGTCTGTGCCTCTGTGATAGCAGAACAGACGGAGGGGCTGACTCCAGTGCTCCGGGAAGGGGGGGGGGAGGGTGAAGAGAAGGAAGGGACACTGATTGCCTGTCTTCTTTCTTCTTTCTGTTATCTAGTGGGGGCTTTTCAAAACCAGTCATGAGTGTTGACTGGGTTCCACTGGGAGCATTGTTTTTCCAGGTTAGCCCTGTCATGATCCTCTCCTTCCCATGCACGTTAGGACATGCATTCAGATTCATTCATCAGCCAGAGTAACTGTTAGCCATAATTGAGAGAATGGGAGAAGAATGGGATGTAGAAACCAAATGCTAATGAAACGCCAGCGCTGCTTATGAAATAATCTGCTGGCATTTCCCTGTTGCCCGCAGACACGTCGCTTGTTGCACAGGGTTGCAGCAAACCGAACCTGCGCAGACCTGCATGCTCCTGGTGAAAATCGCCCACATTCATTGGCTCTCCCATTGTGGGAAATTTATGACCAACTACAGTTTTTCAATTTAAATAAATTCATACAGTGATGCATTCAGCCAATTTTTATTAGATATATTAATGGTGCCTGTTTGTACAGATTATGAAAGGTTTAGGTAGCTTTGAGCTAGATCACAGATTTCTGCTTAGGAACAAACGTCTAACCAGCATTCGACGTTCAGTGTGTTGTGCCGTTCTGTGTGTGATCGAAGTCATTGCTTCAGATCTCGGGGGGACAGTGTGATTCCATTACTTGACCCTTGAACAAGACCTTATCCCCACTGCTTTTGGAAAAAAGGTATGTTGCTTTGCCCGCAAGCATCTGCTAAAATAAATAAAGTGTAAACTCGTATGGGCAGCCTTGCGAGTAGCAGAGGTCCCGTAACGGATACATGGAAGCTGTAAGGGGGGCGAGCAGGGGTTAGGGGAGGAGAGGTGCCTATCAGTGGGAGTGCAGGACAGGGAAGCCATGTGGAACAGGCCTGAGGAGGAGAGGAGGTGAGGCATCCATCTGGGGGGGCGAGCTGTCGCCTGCCCTTTCCGCTCAGTTATTGTCCCACTGACTGGAGTAACAACTGTGATAATTGTCATGAGCCGCGTTTCAAGGCTGGGTTAGCAGAGTGTGTGAAAAGTCAGGCTTCACCACCGACCCCCTCCAGCCCCCCCCAACCCATCCCAGCTTAGACAAGCGCACACGTCTGCACCTTTGGCATTCACAGTCTGCTTCGGAAGATTTAGAGGGCCGTGGTCGGCATCGGTCACAGCGGGGCTCGTATAGAAAAATGGAACTTTATTACCCCACAATTACATCTCAGAATGGGGAAATGCAGAGTCAAGCAAACCTCTAAAGCCCTCAAAAGTAAAAGAAAAAATACACACTTATGCCTCCATGTCCCAAACTCCCATCCCACCAAAACTCCTCCCCTTCTGACCCTCTATAAGGCAATAACAAGCTAATTAATCCAATTAAGGGCAGAAGGGCATTGTTAACGGAGGTATCTGCGGGCACGGAGGCTGCAAGTCACTTCCAAGAGAACAGGAGACGTAGCCGAGGAGTTCAGCCCTTCCACTGCTCCGCCGCTTGTCGGCTCACAAAAAGGAGCTGGAAGCAGCAGGGAACGTCCCAAAATTACAAACCTCTTCTGTTTTTAAATCCTGCCCTGCCTTTACCCTGAGCACAGTTTTAACTTGCTTTTGGGACTTTGGGGAAATCGTAAAACATTCTCGGGTCACGACAGCCTGCAGCGATTTTGAGGCCATGCAGATTCATGCAGTTTAATGGCAGATTAGGCACAAATCTCTTATAATACACTTTAGCAAAGTTCAGCAAGAATTTGTCCAGTGGAACTGAAATTATTCAGAGTATGAAAGCGTAATGGCTGTGAATTCCCTTGGTTTTAAGGTTCTTTATTAAAGCCTGATTAAAATGCAGAGCTGGAAGAGCCTGGAGATCTTTGCTTATTCTGAAGTGGATAAAGTTCAAGTCAAGTCAAGTGGGCTTCTTTGACAAACCATCCATATACAGGTCTATGGTGGTATGAAATAATATTCCCCTAGGACCACAGTGCAACGTACAAGCAGCAGATCTTGTTCAGGTGGGATAGGGTGCAGGAGTAGAGGAAAGAACATGCCATCTTCAGTGGGACGGTTCAGACTATAGGTGAAGTGGAGAGCGAAGCGTGTGGCTGGGAGTGCAGTGTTCATGCACCCCATGACCAGCCTGTCAAAGCACTTCATGATGACTAGCTTGAGTGCAACTTGGTGACAGTCATTGAGGCAGGAGCTCATTGAGGAGGCGAAGGAGTTTAAATGTATTTCTGACCCAGCAGTGTCCTGGGGAAGATATAATAAAGAGAGGCAAAGGAAAAAGTGATATTTTTTAGTGGCACTCTCTTGTTTGACCTGTTGCAGTGTTTTCCTCCTCACTCTTGTTCTATAGAGAGCTGCTGGTTGGATGGTGAGATGCCCTCAAGGGGGCCTGTAAACACATATGCACTGGAGAGTATAGCATAGTTACCAACACACTTGGTGGGCTATCAAAGGTATAGAGGACCTGTATGTATGTATATGTATGTATGTGGACTGAATGATTGATGCATATAGGAGTTTATGAATGATGATAATTTTCCGGGTTCATGGGAATACACTCTGTGGAAAAAAAAAGTAAATCCATCTGCTGGATTCTGTGTTATCATCTTTGTCCACAGATACACATGTGACCAACCAGAACTGGGCCCGTTCCCACATGCTGATACAATGAGAGATAGTCCTTTGTTCATAGACGGATGGACGTTCATGTCCACAGCCATGTGAAAAGCGTGGTTATCATGCCTGAACTCCATACGGAGGCGTACGTCCTCTACAATACCCTGAGGCGTGGCTCTCGGATCAGGATTGTTTTATTACCGGCCCTCACCCGCGTTCTTTTGAGAAAATAATACGTCCGTTATCAGTCATGCCCGCGGCTGACAGTCGGCATGCTTTAAAGCAGCCGGCATAATCCCTGGACCCTTGGCCGACCCCCGCTTCCTTTGTCAGCGTGATAGATTTATCAGCCACCGAGGAATCCGTGTGGTCCACCAGCCTCCCTAGAAATGGATCGGGCCCTACTGGCAGAGAATGGGGGGACTGTAAACCTGCCACAATGGGGGATTAGGTGGTGGCCAAATCTGCTGTCATTGTGTTCCCTCGGTGTAAAACCAGAGCGATTCACACAATGGCACCGGGGAGGAGCAAAAGCCTGAGAAAAGCGGGAAGAGGGACTCACACTCCGCCTGGCATTGAAAATTATGCTAATACACTTTCTTCTTTCGCAGCTGTTCTTACCTTTTCCTTTTTCAACAATATTATGTGGGCATTGCAGGGGCTTTTTGAGATATTTCCATGGAGTTTGAGCAAAATGTCGCCCCGAGGAAACGGCTCAGTCAGTTTTCGACACAGGAGCGGGAGGCAACAATAGAACCAGATCCTCCAAAGCGGCCAAGCCCAGCTGTCCTCCGCTAGGGCCTCGGTCTGATTGCTGGGCCAACGAGCGCCCCGGGAAGGAATTAGGTGCCCATTCCTGCCAGCAGGGACTCGGGCTGCCGTAACCCGTTTACCGTTCGGGCCCCCCTGCTTGCACGCAGTGTGTGGCCCCCAGCGGTGGTGTCAGCCTGTACCTCTGCCCGCAATGCACCAGACAATAGACGATAGTAACAATTAAAAGCAGATCATTTTTTAAGGAAATGCTGTAGCCAGCATGGATAGCTATTGAATGAACCTTTCTGTTGGACAGCTGCCACACTATTAAACAGCCTAGAAGACTCAAAGGTCTCTCAGCCTCCCACCAACAAGCCCCTCAAGCAAAGCTTCACCTGAGGCCACTTGCAGATCCCTTTGTATGAAGTTTTACCCAGGAAGCACCAATTAAGCAACTCTGCATTTCTTCCAATTGGCCTTTGAAAGTTTGAATAAATTCATTTCCATTCCGTCTTGATTCACAATGAAAGACTAATAAATTTGCTAGAGGGGGTGTGCGGTAGCCTTCTGGTGAACTCAGAGTGAGGCTTCCTGCATTGTGGCTTGCAGGATTTATCCATGAAGTCACCTTTGTTACTGCATCTTTTCAATGAGAGTGCAGCAACACAACCCACACTGGCCACGGAATCTAAGGGAGGGGCCTTTTCCTGTCTGAAAACAGGGACGTCTCCTTCTGCCTAAGGGGGCTCTTTGAATGACATTGCGTCACCTCGCCTGCATCACGTGACATACCATGTAGATGGAAATAAATGAGGCTGGAGACTCTTAATTTTCATTTTCTTAGACATCAACAATTCTACATCATAGCTACAAAAGTTCTTCATTTAGAAATGGTCACGGTACAATTTGTAATAAATAATCTATATTTCCTTTCTTACAAAGCTTCAATGGGCTGTCATTGTAACATTATTAGCCCCACATTGACAGAGTAAGTGTAAATATTGCTAAGGGAAATCTTTAATTTTTCTTTACACTGCATAAAGTTCTTTGTAAACATCTAAAGGAATGAAATAAATGTGTGTAACTGAGGCACAGTATTCTGAGTAGCCAGCACAGTCTGATTAGTGTTGATTTCTTCTCTTATGGATTGATGTTTGTGCTTGTAAGTATGCAGCAGAAATTGAGTGGATTTCGCTGACTTCAGTGAGCTCCTTCGAGTTTGGATAGGCACTTTAAAAATTGCTCTGCAGCTCTAAAAGGACTAATTAAACTATCTGATTCAGGACTGATTTAAATACCAAAGCCCCGAGTGCAAGGCCAGGGAGAGACACAGTAGAGCACAATAACCGCATTGTGTAAACCAAGTATGGGAGGACAGGTCTGGAGATCTGTACAAGCCCACAAGTTAACAGTTCCCAGTGAGCCTTTCGTATAGTTTTTACTTGTTGTGTTGGAAGAGAAAAACAGGAGTGCTGTTGACCTCCTAAGCTGGGTGGGTAAGAGGCTCATTCTAGCTGAAGAACACTAGGATATGCTTTTGTTCATTCATTTTTTTCTTCCCAGTTTATGGATAAAAACTAATGATAGATAAAGCTGGGCGATATGGCAAAATATTTTATCATTTGTCATTTTCATATCAGTCGAAATCAGTATTATTACAATGTAATGAAAATAATTAATTCTTTACTTTAAGGCTCAACTTAGGATTCCCCTTGAACAGACTCAAAACATGAACATTGGTGCAAGGCTTTGGCAGTGTCCAGTCTACAGCACCTGCCTGCTGCGTGTCGGACTGTAAAGTGACAAAGCACTGCCCAGGCTTGACTGGTATTATGGTAATACCCTACACTATGGTACTTTTGAATTTAATCATACCTTCCCCCACCAAAGCAGATATTACCAAAGCAGTAGCATGCTCCGCTAACTCAATCATCCGTGCTGTGTGTTTGTTAGGTTATGGGTTCTTGAAAGAGTACCACATCATTGGTTGGAATTACATTTATTTCTGTGATGTGATAGGCTATGCGATCAAGCAATCTTCCATATCAACAGCCATCTATCCATTTTCTGAAGCTGCTTATCCTGTTCAGGGACACGGGGAGTGCAGAGCCTATCCCAGAGGCTAAGGGCACAAGCCGTGATGGGGTGCCAGCCCATTGCAGGGCACACTCACACATGCACACCTATGAGCAATTGCAATTAGCCTCAGCATGTTCTTTGGACCGTGAGGGGAAACCAGAGTACCCAAAGGAAACCCCACGATGACACGGGAAGAACATGTAAACGCCCTCATATGGAACCCTGGTGGAGAATCATACCTGGATCCCAGATGTGTAAGTGCTAACCGCTGCACCACCGTGCCACCCCTTCATATCAACAGTTTCTCCAAGTCGATATATTGTTTGTATCACCCAATCCTAGTGATGGACATCACTGTGAAAAGAAGTGATCCTTATAAAGGAGAATGAGGGACTGGTGGATTAATCAGTGCCAGTGTGTGCCACGGCCTGGCCCTCTGCTTAACTGCATTGTTGATGATGGCGCGGCCGTTGAGCGTACAAGTGGCACCAGTCGTTTACAGGTTGATGTACAATTAGGTGGCCTCCTTCTGCACCTGGTATGGATGGGCACCCACAGAAATAAGAGAGGCTTTCATAAGTCACTTATCTGCTCTCAGTAATGCCACAAACTCTGAAGTGCTTTTGGCCTCTGGAGACTTGGAGTGTCTTGGAGTGCGTGCAGTAAATGAGTCTGTTTGTGTGCCCGACCAATACGAGTGTTTGAATGACAAACTGTGTAAGTGGCTTAGCTTGGCTATTTGTTTGATTAGTTGAATACTAACTGTTCTGTGATACTAAAAATATTTCTTTAGCTCTCGTGTAGCTTCAAAGCCCTATAACTCTGGGAAGTGAATCTTTCTCATAACAGCTTCTCAGGCCAAATGGTTCATCTGTTTCAAATAAAGATCTCATGTTGAAGTTAAAAAAAAAGAAAAACTGCTGACACTTGATAGACTTTATCACCTCATTGAAATTCATGCTGCATATTCTCTGGAAAAATACCATTTAAAGATCAATATCTTTCCAGAGTCCCTACATTTCACCTGGTTTTCATTGTAAGTCTTTTCCAGTCAAAATCATATCTTCCACATTTGTTTCACAGGTCAAAATATAGGTGACAGTTTTCCATGTGAGACAGATATGAGTGCATCCTTGCTCTCACTGTTTTTTACAGTATGAATATGAACAATGATATTTTTTAGATTCTAATAATATACAAATAAATTATGGGAAAATTACAATTATTTAGGTGTGACTGACTCCCAGGCATTTCTGCCCCAACAAGGGCTTATTAAACTCAGATATTGAAATATTTTGTAAATAATCATAAATAATTTCAGCCAGCTGTGTAACATTGCTGATCTGGGTAACTTTTTACCATTGGAATGAAATCGTCAGGAAATATCTTCCAGTGGCACATTATGTAACAATCAAAAGAAATTACTTAAGATTGTACAAAAATATCCTGATATCTCTCAGTGAACTATCAGATAGCAATTCCGAAGGGTCTGTAGTTCCACTAATCACACTCAGAGCCATACTGTTAAACCAGAGAAAGTTTAAGACAGCAGTGATTCTTCTCAGAAGTGGTTATTCTACCAAAATCCCTCCAAGAGCAAAACTTAAAATTGACCTGCAGGAGTCTGCAGGCCTCTGAAAATGATGGAAAATATTGGTGCTCGTGACGTCGCCCTCAGAAAGACAGCCTGAGAAATTGGGACGCGTGACAGAGTTTTGAAATGAAAAGTACTGTTTGTTAAGAAGAATATAAACGTGTATCGAAAAGTTGCTAAAAAAAAACTCTCTGGATGATTATCAGGAATTTCTTGAAAAATTGACGAGTCAAAAGTTAACTTTGGACATCATGGGGCCTTGTTATTTCCGACAAAATTCGAAAAAAAGAATGAACCAGTGGTCAAGCATGAAGGAATGCTCTGCAGTGGAGAATTCTCGAGGAAAACGTCAGGCAATCTGTCCATCAGCTGAAGCTGAGGTGCAGCAGGGTCACACAAGGCAATGCCTTTTGGAAGCCTGCATCAGAATGGCGGAAAAACGGCAATTAGTTGAAGAACACGTTTTTGGATTGACATAACCTTACCTAATTACTATTGATTTTCAAGTTAAGCAAAACTTGGAATGAGAAGTTTGTATTCATATATCAATGTATTTCTCTTAAATGAAGAGGTTATGTATGGAGGAATAACCAAAACTTTCAGGGCACTGTGAGACACAAGTACTGCTCTACAAGTACCATTGAAGTACTGCTATACAAGTACCATTCAAGTACTGCTCAGTAAGCATTTCTCAAGCACCTTCTTCTTAATGTTGCTTATCCAGAGTTGGGGTGATAACTTTTTTTACATTGGAGAATTTACATTTGGAGTGTTTTTGGATCCTTCTTGATAAATGAAATACATAAGCACCAACATTTTAGTTCATTTTCTATCTCTTCTTGGTTGAGGACCGAGTGGCATTGAGTGTCAAAATGTATAACTGCTTTTCAGGGTAGTGCTATAAATATCCTATAGAATGTGATTCAGTGTGAGCGTTTAGATTCTGGCAGCTTTAGGGATCATTTAAGGATGAAGACTAAAGTTTAAGTGTCCTTCATCCAATGAGAAGGTTTACTTTTCAACTTGAATTCTCCAATTAAAGTTCTTAAAACACCACAAAATTATGCCTTTGAAATGGAAAATTCAGTGTTTAGCAGGCGCAGTGCATGAATGTATTTCTGGAACATTATAGGGAATGAAGACAAAACAGATAAATGGGACATAAGTTTGACTGGTGTAATTGGATTTGTATTTTTTTTTAAAATCAGGCTCTATTCCCTGGTCATCATCTGCTGTATACTAAAGCAGGCTTTGTTATTATTAACAGGACTATATTGTGAAATATAGATACAAAGTTAAAAAATAACTACTGTTCAAGTGTTTTCTGAGCAAGTTAATAAAACCATATACTTTATTGTGTATTTTGTATTTTCTATTAATATTTCATATTTATTGTTCAATAAGATATTGAAACAATTAAATGTTTAGCGTTGTTGTTTAATACATTGCATATGGAGAGAAACAGCATTTTTTTAAGGTTGATTTTGCACTTGTTTCAGACATATGCTGTAACCTGGCCCTTGATCAGGCTACACACCCCCACTGAGTGAACCACCCGATTGGGTTACACAGGCAATTAGGTTGAACGAAGGTATTGGCTGTGTAGTCTGTGAGTGTGGGAGACGGTGCAGTAAATGTATCCACCCTTGTGCTACTTGGTGTTGTGACATACCCTGATATCGATTGACAAAGGGCTGTTGTTCTGCACAAAGATTGACGCCGGCTGACTTTACACAACGATGCTCAGTTTCAGAAGTAGCTTGTGCAGAGTGGATTAGGTGTTTTGTGAAAGGTTTATTGTCCAGAGTGGCGCTGTTGACTGTTGCCCATCTGGGGTTTGAAGTTTGAAAGCAGACTGAGTAACATCTTTATGATACTGACATTGTGGCAAGGAGAAACGAGCGGTATAATGCTCGGGCTGTTCCTCGCAGCCTGGTCTAAGGGAATCAGCCTAGATGTCTCCATCCACACCTCAATAACGGGCTTACAACATTTCACACAAAGTCTATGTAGTTGCAGGCACATGTACAGAGAGTGGATTTGATAGTGATAGTTAAAATGTAGAATAATAAATGTGGAAGATCGTGTATATGTCTGTGATCTGGGACAGGGAGGACTTACACTGGAATCCCAGTAAGCTGTGTGATTATTTCATCCTGGTCAGTTGATGGTTGGCCTGCCAAGGAAATGGTGCATCGGATTTGATTTGCTATGGCACCTACTTCTAAGAGTAGCTTGTGTTTGTACGGCTATGAAAACCCCTGCATAGTGGAAGTTCATTTTAACCTGATTCCTCTTATTTTGCACAGAAACTAGAATATTCTCCTTAGGTTTATGGCTTTGCTGGATAATCAGTGTAAGTCTTTCCTAATATGGGCACTAAAACGGATGTCACATTTACAGATCTGCCAAAGCCTGTTTGTTGTGTTGCTAGATCGTCTTTTGATTGTGAGTGGTGGTTACCTGTTTCTGAATAATTTAGGAAATTCTGATTTTTGTTTTTGCTTCATCAGGTTTCAACTGACATGCTTTCTGACTTAACTGTTTTTATTTGCTGGTCTGAATTCAGCTCAGCTGTCTTAAGATAGACTTTGGGTTTTCTGATCTTTTCAGTGGAACACATATTGCCCTCCTGTTTGATGTAGCCTTTTACTTTGGTGCCTGGTTAGTAGCTTTGATGTAGCTAGAATGCCAGGTTCTCGTGTAGCTCTCCTAGATACTACCACTTCTTCGTTAAGTTGTTCGTTAAGCTTTTCGTTAAGCTCTCCTTCTTCACGTCTTTCTTGCAGCTTGCAGGCCGGGGTTCTACAAGTCTTCCTCTGGCAACATGAAGTGCTCCAAGTGTCCCCCCAACAGTCACACATACCTGGAGGGGTCCGTCTACTGCGCGTGTGACAGGAACTACTTCCGCTCTGAAGACGACCCCGCCTCAATGGCTTGTTCCCGTAGGTGTCCTTCATGTCACCTCTAAAACATCTCCATGGAGAAATCCACACTGAATACAGCTCATTCTTCTCTATCTCTAGTCATGATAAATAATTTGCTATATAATGTAAATATTCTTTGTTGTTTCGATTTCCTTATGTACATTAACTAATAGTACTAGTACAGTGGTACCTCAGTTCTCGAATTCATTAGAATTTGAATTTCTTTGAAGTCAAACCACCCAGTTTGAACAAAAAAGAACTAGAACTCGATCTGAATCTCAGAAGTCAAGCCATGAACGCCAACCTAAGATAACTTGTACGGATGAGGAAATGAGCCACGCGGCACGTCTCTCAGCGGAAAAAAGGGTAAAGCTTCAGTCTCACCTCGGATTTGCTGTGATAACATGGTGCATGTTTACACTATAGCTGAATACATATATTTAGACAGTAAAAATACATTTAGACAATGACAGACAGTAACAGTAATTATTAATATATAATAAAATACATTTAAAAATAAATATTTTTTATTCATTATTTTAAAATTAATAATAAACCATTAATACATTTAATTATAAAAATATTGTCGTGCCAAGCTGTACGGAACGGAGAGAAAGGCGCAGACGACAGGGTATCGGGGGAATACGGGGTTTAATTACAGGTAAGGCAGGCAAAACGCAGATGGACAATATAATGACTGGACTGGGGAAACAATCTGAAACACAGACTAAATACAGAGGACTAATGACAGCAACCAGAAACAGCTGATCACAGGAGGATTCCACACGGGGTTAACGAGGGGGCATGGCACACGGAAGAAGCAGACGATCGGGGCAGGACACATTGTTTGGATACATTTATTTTCTTTTTTTAGAAATTACTGTTTTGATAAATGTGCTTAGATTTGTTTAGTAAAGTATATGCTCTTCTTGTTTTATCAATTTCATTTTGTGTTTAAATGCTAAAAAAACAACATATTGAGATGTAATTTTTTGGGACCGGTAACCAATTCATTGGTTTTCCATTGTTTCTAATGGGGAAAATTCGATCACAGCTCGAACTTTTTAGAATTCGTTCTGGACTTCCGAACGGATTAAATTCGAGTTTTGAGGTACCACTGTATATTCAATTCATTTGAAATCCTTTAGTGGTATTTTTAATGTTTAGTAGTGTTGGACAATAAGAATAACGATGTTTGTTAAACTCCTAATAGCTCCCAAAAAATTTCCATTTAATTTCTTATGCAGACCCTGCAGTATATGTAACCGCAATGAGGAAAGTTGCACTGCAGATGGGACCCACTGTATTGTTTTTATTTTCCACTGTATTATTAATGTTTTGACTTACCTGCAAATTATACTTAAACACTATGGGAATGGATGTCATTCGTAACCTGGGGACTGCCTATATTATGATCTTTTTACAGAGTTTTTGAGCTTTAAGCAGAGATCTTTTATAGCTTTAATAGACTCTTTTTGTAGAGAATACATGTGGAAGGCAGATTCTTGAGCAAATTTCCAAACAGTTAAAAGCAGACTGTTTATAAATGATGCTCTGGCTATTGGCAGTGATTTAGTGATTGAAACTGAAAACCATGATGGAACTGAGGCCAATTACATGTGTGCAAGACACACAGTACGGACTTCGAAAAGGGCCGTGAAGATCAGCACCTATTTCCACTTTACGGTGGAGTATGAACGCATTGTGCTGAATCTAACAACTGCTTCTGCAATCAGAAATAGCATCTTAATTAAAAGAAAGTCATCAGCTCGCAAAGTAACTTCATCACAATGCTTTTCAATAGCTGGCGTACTAATAGATCTGACTAAATACATCCTCGAAGGAATCGGGCTAATTGCTGCATCTGCCGGATGTAGCGTAAGAAGCAGCTGCTCGTCTGAATGTGAATCGGAAATGGGGTCCTGGGGCAGAAGGTGTGAGTTTTATCTCGACGGCATTTGGCAGGATGAGCCGGTGACCCGCTACCCCTCAAAGATGAAACGCACCCGGAGCGTCTCAGATAGGCCGTTTAATTGGGAGGTGTTAAGAGGACGTCAGTCACGGACACAGAGAAAGAGTTCGGAAAAAGACGAGGTCATATGGAGGTCGTGCAGTGTGTCTGTATTCAGAGCATCTCAAAATATATAAAACAAACCAATTAAGGGCGGCGGGCGCAGCAGGCCCATCTCCGAATGCGACAGAGGATCTGAGACGCAATACTGGCTCACCTATAAATAAAGGTCCGTGCCCGTCTGTTTGCATTAAGTGTCCATGGCGTAGATGGGGGCATATGGATGTCTTCTGTGGTTTTATTTTTCAGGCATTTTTGTCTTACTGTTTCCAGATTCTTGTGGAATGGCCTGGATGTCTGGCTGAACCATGACTAGGGCCGTTCAAGTGAGCATTTATTAATGAAATATGATATTAAATTACTAAGGGTTGATTGGTCCTGCGGGACAGGATATTTAAAGGTATGTCTAAGCCCCATTATGTTTGCAATGGAAATGTAAGTGTTGCCTTTTAAGGATACGATATATGATATGTTATATGATAGGATATTCTTCATCCCAGTCTGAAGCTCGCACAGCAAGGCCAAAAGTATGTCACACGAATTTGCCTTCCTGTGCAGCTGAAAAATGTGATTTGTTAGGCTTAAAGCAGTTTTGTGAGGAATGTTTATCAGTGTGGAATGAGTACTTGTAACCCATTTTTCACTCTTAAGTCTATCATTTTTTCCCCATTTGTCCTTTTCTCAGAGTTTAGATGTCACCTCTCCCCCTTTTTACTGTTTTTGTTCACTCTTTATTTTCTCGGTCAGCTTTGTTTCATTCACAATGCTGCTATGAACAGGGCAAAAATGTGCCAGCAAGCAAATTCATGGATCTTCTTGGAATGTAGAATCTTCCACACTGAGACTCACAGAAGCCCTGTAACCATCTGCTGGTAACACTATTTGTGTTAAAGCTGTGCGTATTTAATATCTCTCTCAAATGCCCCTCTTTTAACAATTTAATATGAAATTATTTTAAGTAATTGCTCATAAGAGAGATGAATAAGCAGCATATAGATTAATCCGTTAGATATTTTAGTAGTAATACAGCTACGTCAGTAAAATTGGGGTGCTGCTGCAGCATTTAATTAATCATTTGTCTATTGTTAAAATAATTAGATATACATCAACTGAGATGTGCAATCAGGTATAATCTCCATCCTCCAAGCGTTGTGTATTTAGACTTTGTTTGTGGCTTAGAATCGCTGTAGATCACATGGTTCTGAAAAGGATTTTCATTGGCAGTCCATGAAGAATCAGTGTCAAATACCATTAAGCAGATGTACAGAGGGATGAATCTGGGTCCTGGTTTCTCACCGTAATGGTTATAGCCCACTTCCTGACAGCTGTGTGACTGGGCACTGCTGTGCAGTGGATTGTGGGGGATATGTAAATCTAAATGAAATGAGCTGAGACGTTGTTTTTTATGTTGTACTTTTCCACACCGAATTACCTTCTTAAACAACAGTGAGGCTGTGCTTTTTTAGGTTGTGTGCATGTTTGTGGCATTTCATTCTGGAAAGATTAAAAAGGTATTTTAATTGTAAAAACATTCAATTTTCTGATGTCAAACCTGATCTGAGGATTGTGGGAAATTCTGAGATTTCACTCAGTTTTCAGAGACAGCTGCCTCAAGGGTGTACACTGTAATTTCTTCTCACGTTGCAGTTTCATTGCACCCACTTGGTTAACTCGTTGCTTTCTCATTGTTGTACTTCAAGACCGACATTTTTACCTTACTGCCGTTAAGTGATAATTCTACATTCCCAAGAACAGAAGATACACGGAAGGTGTGGGGGATAACTGCCTGTACAGAGCTTATACTTTGTACCAAAGCAGATGTGGACTCTTTTATTACACTCACAGGCAGCTTATTGTGTCTGAGAGGCGCAAGAACATCCCTACAGGTGATTTGTCGGATAAATTTGATATCATCTCTTGGTCTGTGGAGGGAAAGGGAAACGGTTTAAGAAATGTTGGAATTAAGCCCTGAGTCAAGTTCTAAAGCAAAAGCCACCATTTGTATCTGTCAGACACAGGTCTTTACAGGTTCAGATCAAAGCACAGAGCGATCCTACCAGCTCCAGTTCAGGGGGACATGTTTTCCCTTGTCAATTCTTAACACTGACTAATTGCTGTGGTACATGATGGCTTTTCTGGCTCAAGTGTCCTCAAATCACAGCTATTGTAGAAGGACAGAGGTCAGGCTTTTATTGTATAAGGAGACGTTTTTGTTTTTAATGTGTGTTCTTAGTGATAATTTGCCAAAAAAAAATCATGTGTATTTCTGCACTGGCTTTTCTAGCTGGATCTGGGGTCTTTATTTAGGTTAATTCTCTCTTTTTTAGCCTTCACTTTCTGGTGCCGTGGGTGTAGCATGCGAAGACCCTCGTAGGGGAAACACGGACCCACCAAGTCCTCTTATGACCCGGTTTCTGACAAACGTCTGCTGTGTCTGCAGGGCCGCCCTCGGCTCCCCGGAATCTCATCTCCGTCATCAATGAGACCTCGGTTATCCTGGACTGGAGCTGGCCCACGGACACCGGAGGGAGGAAGGACGTGACCTTCAACGTGGTCTGCAAACGGTGTGGGCGTGGCCAGCAGCAGTGCGAGCCCTGCAGGGGGGCCGTCCGCTTCCTGCCACGCCCTACGGGGCTCAGTAACACCACCGTCACTGTGGCCGACCTGCTGGCCCATACCAATTACACCTTTGAGATTGAGGCCCTCAATGGAGTCTCCGCGCTGGCGCCCACCCAGCGGCAATACGCAGCAGTCACAATAACAACAAACCAAGCTGGTGAGCCCCTGCCTCTTTTAGAACATAAGAATTATACAACCGAGAGGCCATTCGGCCCATCGAGCAGCAGAGTCACTGGCCATCTCCGGCCGCGTCCGATATAACGTCACTGTGTTTCATTATTATTAAGCTGTTAGGATCAGCAGATCCCTGGATTGAATATAGTGTTTATCATTAAAAATGT
The DNA here is from genome assembly GCA_019775915.2 of Cyphomyrus plagiostoma. NCBI lineage: Eukaryota > Metazoa > Chordata > Actinopteri > Osteoglossiformes > Mormyridae > Cyphomyrus > Cyphomyrus plagiostoma. The sequence goes on along the minus strand of JABFEA020000101.1, from coordinate 1,175,657 downwards.
GCCTTAACACTTATATAGCTAGATATTTAATGACATTTCCTGACGTTAAAAATGCAGCTGAGAAATGCTTTCATCCTTCCATTTAGGACGGTGCAGGGTCACGGTAAATCGTAAAGATTCAAATAATGACACATGTGGTTGGCCCCCCTGTACACATACAAACGTACATGCAGAAAAATGAAACGGCAGATATGTGCAGCTGAATTGGTTCAAGAAGCAGTGCTTTATTTTCAAAAGTATAGATGTTGGTTAATTTCCTAGTTTACTGAAATTCTTTACCCCTGATACTTTCCTATTACTCACAACAGGCAGATCTCTTCTGTATTCCGGCACAGAGACCTACCGTATTGGGGTGCAGGTCGCAGCTCTCCGGGTTACAGTTAAGGACCTGACATTTCAGGCTCTGAAACATCTGCTCCCAATTTGGATTGGGTTTCCTCCATGGCTGAGTGTCTCTTTTTGTTCTGCGATGGGGGCTATGTACTGTCAGTTCCCTTCTGTCTTTTAAGCATGACGGGTGAAGGGTCTGGAAGGTGATTTAGTGCAGGGACTTCAAAGCGATGTAAAAGGCACAGGTTATGGGTGTCACAGAGAGTGAGCATAGGAAGCGATCACATACACAAGATTAATAGGTCGCCATCCTTCCTGCGCAGGAAACAATTGACTTTGCTTTTAAAAAAATCCTCCTTCTCATTCCATATGTGTGAACGAAAATTACTCTTCTCAAAGCTTTTATCGGACACCTTAAGTGCACCTGAGATACACCTAAATTGCTGTGGTCACGGTTGGGTTTAGGGTTGAGGCCTGAAACCCAGTTATATCTGGATAACTTGACTGTGTATTGTTGTATTTATCCTCTAGTCCACCATGTGTTTTAGTTTTCCTTCCATTTCCAGATGTTTCTAGAGCCCACTATATAAACCCTGATGTCTGTAAGCACAGGCTTCCTGTGGCAGTGGGCCATTTGTGTGAATTCAACCTGGTGAACTGTAAGCCGCGGACCTGCTATACCTTTCACTCCTTGTGTTAACATGCCTTTAAATTCCTAGACGTGCAGGCCGTAAATACACCTTTAACACTGTTCAGGCGACTCCTGATTTCCAGCCTGTTCTGTATGGCACAGGGGACTCTGGCATTAAGGCTTTGGCTGTGGGAAAGAAGCCTCGTGATTGGTCGACGGGGTTCCTTGGGAACCCACGGTGGGTCCTGTCATTGTTCATGCGTGTCCCAGCATGCACCTTATTGGTGTAGTGCACAAACATGCAAAACACAGGAAAAATGCAGACATTGTTTTTTTGCAGCTGCACTGGGCATTACTAGAGAATGCGAATCCCTGGAGACTGAGCCTGCGTGGCGATGCTTCTTCAGGCCTGGACCTATAGCTTAGCTGTCTGTACAGGGCCGCGGGGTGCGAGCAGATGGAAGTGTGAAACCACAGTAAGCTGCCTCCAGCGTGCAGCTGTGACGCTCGTCTGAACGGCATTTGGCTGAAGGACAGCTACATCATCAGCTGTGGGGAAGTGGGCTTGCAACCAGAGCCACAAACAAAGCGAGCGTGACTGTGTGGGGGGTGTGTGGCCGTCACAGGAGGGAAAGTCAGGTGACTGCGCTCTTTGTTCTGATTAGTTCCATGTGTCCCTGATTCCCAAAAAGATTTATTTATTGGTGTGTTGTGTTTTGTTTTACCCAGTAACCCTGACTACGGGTTAGACTCTTGTACCTGGCATCAGTGCCTGACTTACTCATTTTCTTTTTGCTTCTTGTATTCTCTGCATCTTTAGTTTGGTATATGCAGCTTGTTTGAGCAGTATGCATCCTGTTCCCGATTCGTTCTGCAGTAAACAAAGCTTTTTTGTATGTATCATGTGTTTCTGTTTACGGTTCCAATTGGACCCCACAGGCCCCTGACACCCCCACCGCATGCCACGGCAAAGTAACTCTCATCTCGCAGATGTGTTCTGACTTTTACCGGACGTTTCTGGAAGCAGCGGGTCGTGCATGCTTACCGAAGCTGCGTCGGGAGATTGCAGTTCTGATGAAGGTTCCACGGGGGGGGGGGGGGGCAGCTGTGGCCTGGGATGGAACGTCAGGCCGTAAATGATCTCTCGCCCTGTCTGACTGCGGCTCGGGAGCATGTGGGCAGAGCCTGGTATCGAGAACTAAACAGACGTTTGCCAGTGTTTGTCCTTGGCACGCTGCGAGATGTGCTGAGGGGTAAGCAAGACATGGTGTCTGCTGCTGAAGCCGTGCAGAGGAGATGAGAAGCTGGAGGAGCCCATGTTCCACTTGGAGTAGATCTGCATGCTGAGCTATGGCAACTACAGCTGTGGCAGTGTATGCATTTGTGGTTGGTTTCCGTCCAGATGTGTGTGTGTGTGCATCTACTGTATATAGTGCCATACTCACCGAATCCATCTCCAACACATGGATCCCAAGGCGATGTGGAATATATAAAGTAAATCTGCAACGTGCTGAGATGATTAACTCCCTCCCTGAATTACGGGGATGATCTGGTGGCTTTAGGAGTAATTCTTCAGGGCAGCGTCTCGCCTTTATCCTTGAGTTCAGCATCTCTGTCAAACATGGCTGTATGCCACCATTTTGAAGACTGGCTCAGGCTTAGGAGTATCGGCAAAATGTCAGTAAATTAACATCTGCTTTCAATTCTGGCAGCAAAAACTATAGATTCCTTCAGGGCCACGCACATTCGTCCTAGCTGGATTCTTTTTTTATGGATACAATACATATAATGTCTTTTAAGAAATTAGTTTGCTATACAAGACCTTGCAGATCATAACTGATATTATTCAAAATAATTGCTTAAAACGTCAATATTGGCTCCTTGTCAGATGACAGAGGACGATGGCAGGATACAGCCTTTGTCCTTCTGGATGTCTTCTAATGAAATGTGCAGAAAGGAAAAACAGACTTGTGCAGTATAATCGTACATGTCAAAGAACAACAGAGTTTTTTCCTGTGGGATAATAAAATTGAAACTGTGGGCCAGTTAGATACCTTCATTTCCCTAGTGCGGCCACACAGTAACAGGACTGGAGGCAGAAAGAAATCAAATAATAACAATAATAAATTAGACAATGAAAAAACACGGAGGGGAAGCAGAGTGTCCTGTGCCTGACTAGGACAGGAGACTGGGACCTGGTGAGGTCATAGAGCAAACCAACATCTGGCCTCACAAATCCAAGTCACCCTTTATTCACTTGTAATTAATTACGTGACATTGCTGTCACGGTGACACCTGTGCACTTGGCCATTCGACTATATTTTACCCGGGTGGTGCCAATTAACTGCTCTGCCCCTGGATACAATTGCTGGGGCAGCTCGGCGGATGTGAAGGAGCAAGGTTCAGATCCAGGGGAATGGAGTTACGCACTCTGAATAGTGCGGATTTCACAGGGGACCTGGGTAGTGATGTTTCTCCATTGCTCTGTCCTTCTTTGTCCTTTTTCTCTCTACCCTTTTCTCAAAGGGCTGAGGTGCCAGTAGATAACAGCCCCATGCCGACGCACAGTTTATGATGTTTTCTGTAATACGTTCGGTGTGCAGTAGTGTTCTCTGTAATACGTTCGGCGTACAGTAGTGTCCTCTGTAATACGTTCTGCATATGATGATGCTCTCTGTAATACGTTCGGTGTGCAGTAGTGTCCTCTGTAATACATTCTGCATGCTACGATGTTCTGCGTGACCAGTACTGCCGCCCTGGGCCCCCTGGAGAGTAAGCCCCTCCCTCTATGCCCCTTTATGTCCGCAGCACCTTCTCCTGTCACAGTCGTCCGGAAGAACAAGACATCTCAAAGGAGCATTTCCCTGTCCTGGCTGGAGCCAGAGAGACCCAATGGGATCATCCTTGACTATGAAGTCAAGTACTATGAGAAGGTAAGTTCAAAGATGTCACTCAGGTTACTTCTACAGTAAATGGTGTGTGTGAAAATAGATCATCATAGATCAGCATCAGTATTATGTATTTACATGTGATCCTATGTAATTTTTCTAACAACTTTAAAAATCTTTTCCGTAAGAGGATATATATACCTACTATAGGTACTATACGTAACTGGTACAAGGAGAAAGTTGTGCTGGTTACCTTACATTGTCTCCAGATATTCACGTTTAGGTGGTTTTATATAAATTGTCATGTCATATTTCCTCCTAGGGTTCAGTGTTAAAATTACAGGGTACCAGGAGTCCACTGACAGCTGTTGTTTTTTTTTAATATTATTAGACATAGACACAGACATCTGATTTAATGAGTTGAAAGTTTATTATGTGCAGTAAACGTGTTGCTGAGGTCTGAGTGTGAGAATTAGCATTTTTATGCAATGTCGTCTTTCCTATTCCAGCAGCCCGACCGATGTCTTATGGTTTGATGCTGAATTAAAATCCTGTAACATTATTGCTCACTTTACTGGCAAAAATGAAAGCTGGCAATGTGTGTTGCCACCTTCCTGTCTGCCCAGAGGACCATTATTTAATCTCTTTGTGGGCAATCAGTTGAGTGCCCACGCTGTGGGATAGGCCATGGGTCGTTGGTAAACCCCTTAACATTCCTCATTATTTACAAGCAACAGGGCTTTAAGTTTTGGCCTCAGGTGCAACGGCGAGTCAGTGAATGTGACCCGATAATCCCTGGCTGATTAAAGGGCATTTTAGTGTAAAGCTGGAATTTGCAATGGGCTCGTAAATGTTTCTGACATCATGGGCACAAAATGGCTTTTCTCTGAGGCAAATTGAACTGTATGATGATGAATCTTTCATCTGTGAGAATCACTCGTTTAAGTGTTTAGCATGACTCAGTATCTCAACTGATTTTTAGCTAAGTGAAAGGTAGGGAAATAAAACAGTACTTCTGTCTATGGCTAAAGTCAAGATGACAGGAGTTTTACCGACGCAAAAATGTTCTGAGGGCAGAACGAAAAATGATTGGTTCAGAAAAATGAGGAATGAGATCGCAGATGAGGCGGGTCTAAGCAGCTAGTGGGACCAACCAATCAGATGTCATGGTTCCACCTCTTTTAGTCACTTATTCGATAATATAATTGGTTCTCTCTCTCTGAAACAATCATTTTTTTCTCTGCCCTCAACATTTTTGTGTAAGTAAAACTCTCACAAGCTAAAGTTATTGATTACAGTAAGTACAATGTAAACATGTGTCCATACAGATGTGTAAATAGGTAGAGGAGGTTGCTAACATATTACACATAATAATTTCAGCTCCCTTGTGGTTCCATTAAAATATCCTCTTTTGTCTGTAAAGTGAAGTCAGTGCCATCATATTTGCCTGTTGTATATCGAGATTTTCATCAACGTGTCCGTGGGTCGACAAGGCAGCGTCGTCTTCTCACTTCTTTAGCCAGTCTCAGTCTTCATTTCATTCAATGACCACATTAGTCACAACCAGTGTTTTCTGATAAGTGCCAAGGTGCACAGATTTCTGAAGTACCCATTTTAGTATGTGTGCCTGGTGAGGGACACGTCATAGAAAGGAAACATAGGAACACGCAACAGCAATAATGCTAATAATGATAACATCAATAACAAGGCTTGCAACAGTAGCCTTCCAGTCATATGCACAGAGTCACACACCACCCTCCGCTTGATGGCTGGAAAAGAAAAAAGAACAGAAAACAAGGGACCAATGGTCTGATATAGTACAACGAAGACTGTGATTGGTTAAAGAAGTGAAAGGCAAGCCCCTCCCGTGTTGACCCAGTGACACATTGAACTTGGGAACAGCAGGATGTCCATTGCCTGTTATCACCCTGCTGGACTATAGCAGCCAACGGGGGGGAAATGAGCCCCAAACGTTCTAATGGGGTTTAGGCTGCTGCATCAGCTGCTTAGAGAAACTAAGAATCTCCCTGTAATCAAGGTCACAGTAGCAGCCACCAATCAAAACCTCATTCGGTATATTCAAAGTACAGTACTATCCATCAAAGATGGTTATTACTATATATAACAAATCTACAAAGATATTAAAAGTACTGCTCTGAAAAAACCATTCAAAGGTACGAAAAGCCACAGTGATAGTTGGTGCACATCTCCAAAAAATAGAAGCAGCTTAGTCCCATGCAAGGTATAAAACTGTTTTATTTTTTATTTTTTTCCAAAAAAGAAATGTACCTTCCATGGGGAAATGGAAACGTAAGAAAAGCAGTCGGCTGGCTGCTCAACAGAGCCCTAACATTCCTCTCTCATTCACTGGTTCTGTTTTAAACAGAACAGAAGGTCGAACAGATCTGGGAAATCCATTCATGTGCAAACAATACAGCGGTAGGTGCTGTGCAGCCTGTAAGCGGCCTTGTTGGGTCAAAACAGGCTACAGTTAAAAATGAGAAACTGATCTGGGGACAGATTAAGCAGGAACCATTACAGCCACCAACCTTATATTAAAGTCCAAGAAACACGGACAGATAATAACTCCAAACTCTCACAGCTTGTTTGTTGGCTTGTCTGTTTTTTTTCTGGTTTTCTTGTGAAAATAAAATCTTAAAAATGTTCACTACTGATTTCTGTTAAACACTCCAACTTTCTGAAAGTGCGTCGCTGATGAGACACTAAATTAAATTGTGCTGCTAGTGGTTTTGTAGTGGAAGCTTACAGACTCGCGTGCTGTTCAGCTGGGGTGTCGTTCAGTGTGTCTATGCTATTTATAAGTAAACATAAACTTATGAACAATTGAACAGCATGCATCTGTGCTCCACTGCACCATAACTGTGTTTGTTGGGACTTTGCAGGCACTATGATTTCCTCATGCTGTCCAAACATGCACACAGATCAGCTTGTGTCTCTCAGTTATCCACAGTGTGTTTGTTGCCAAAGGTCTTGTATTATGTTTGGTTACTTAAGCAGTTATGGTTGTCATTGTTGGGATTAGAGTTATACCCATAGAAATGAATAGAGAGTCCCCATAAAGTGTGTGTGTGTGTGTGTGTGCCTGCGTGTTTGTGTGTGCATGCATGTGTGCATTGTGTGTGTGAGAGAGAGAGTGAGAGAGTGCTCGCTCCTACATTCTGTCTGGTGCCTTATCCCCTATACTTTTGAATGGACTCCATCCTAACTGTGAACCTGTACTGAACTGTGGCAATGTGAGATGGAAGCAATACCACTTAGGCTATAAAAAGGCTTTTTTTGTTCTGTTTTGAAATCATTTTCTTGTACAATTGTAATAAGAAGATAAAACTATAGACTTTAATTAGTTTAGACTTTGTTTTACATTAATTTTAAAGTTAGTTTGTGTTTCAATTTATTTTTTAATTCTGTCTGGTATAAAATAATAAATAATAAAAAAGATTCATTAACTAAAGATTATATATGCTTTCTATCTGACGTCGAAATGATGTGAAATGCCTGATATCCAGAAATGAATTTTGCTCCAAACACAAAATATAATAGGCTGTTGGCTTTTTTTTCTGGCTTGATTTCAAAAGTCATTTTACAAATATGGTTTCCTTTGAGCTATTTGGATGTAATGCGCAACAGTGGTAGTTCTGGTCATCAGGCCTGACACAAAGTTCAGGAGATCAATGAAGTGCCAAAGTGTTTGTCTCCGTGCCTGAGATGAAGATGCTGAAGTGTTTCCAGAAGCCCCTTATATGCGCGGGGCTTTTGTCACATACAAGCTCAGTAGAGGGGAGACCCGACAAAAGGCCTTTGTTCCCCGTCACTCCTATATTACTGTAAGTCAGGCAGCCCCTCATTTCTCTTTAGCCTTTTAGGAGAACATCTGGAAACAATGGCTCTGAGCGCAAGGTCTGCCTGTGAATCCTGTGCTTTCTCACAGTTAGAGGCTCCCAGAAGCATTAGAGATGCCGTGGAAAATATAAAGGCGGCAATTTATCAGGCGAATGCCGGAGAAGCATCCAGTGCTGGGGTGGCACCCGAACATAACGGCATGTTTGCGATGGCGGAGCCTCAGCCAGTGTGGGGGTGGGGGACTCTAGGCCCAGCATCTACACTCAGATTTTAATGTGCCCCCCTCACGCTCCCCCCCATCCCCATCCCCCGCATCTTCCTGGCTTGTCTGCTGGCGTTTTAAAGCAGGAGCAAGAGACGAGCTACACCATCCTGAGGGCCAAAGGCACCAACGTTACTCTGACGGGCCTGAAAGCGGACACCACCTACGCCGTGCAGATACGGGCTCGCACCGCTGCCGGCTACGGCAGCAGCAGTAAGAAGTTCGAGTTCGAAACCACCCCGGAGTGTAAGTCCCTCTCCTTCACACTTATATGGTGTCTCCTACTAGGTAAATCCTCTACAGATTCCCAATGTGTGCAGGGCTGCGCATGTATTACAATGCGACTGTAACCCTTATCTTATGGACTCTAACTAAGCCGTCGTCTCCGCCGTTAACATGTTCAACATTACAGCGGTTGGATGATGGATCCCTGCTGTTTTACCACTCTTGGCTCTGACAGTCTCGATGGACACGTGGAAATATAATGGCTGAGATGTTGCAGCTTGATGTTGTAAAGAGTTTAGAGGCTGACGACTGAAGCAAAAATACATGCTGGAGTTTATTGGGATGCTCCCTAGGCAGGAGGGCCCCCGGGTGACACAAGGAAAGTGGAGCGCATGGAGCAGAGTGGCCCCCGTTTGTGGCCTTGCTCCCCCCCCGGCCGGCTTGCCCTGACGCCTCTCTCGCTGCCCTCTCCCTCACAGCCTTCTCCATCACCAGTGAGAGCAGCCAGCTGATCCTCATCGCCATCTGCTCTGCTGTGGTCATCATCTTCATGACTGTGGTTGGCTACATCCTTGTTAGCCGGTTAGTGGCCGCATGCGCTCTCACACGACACTGACCACAGCCCACTCTGTGCTGTCACTCCACACCCAACACCCTAGGTGCTCTTAACTATCACAGTTAACTATTAGATTTACTATTATATTTGTCTATGCCTACAAGATGGATCCAATGAGTAACTTCTGAAGCAAAGAGCTGATCTTCACAGGTTGGAGTCTATATCCAAAGGATATTTTGAGGCTGATAAGTTTTGTTATGGTTTGTAGTGTATCGTTCTGCATAATTCATAATTAACACTCCTTTGGCAGGTTTTGTGGGCACAGAAGATCAAAGCATTCTGACGAGAAGAGGATGAACTACGGAAACGGTCACTGTAAGCACCACTGTTCCGGCGTTCTGTTGGTCCGTGTGGCTCTATTCTGCGTTATTATCTGAGTATATATGTATGCTGGGATCCAGGCATCCATGTTGTTCCTGTATCTCAAATAAACAAAGTACATATAAAAAAACCCAGAATTGGTAACAGATTTCTGGTACAAGAAATGTCTTAATCATCATAGTTAGGTATGTTTACGTGCTAATGTTCGTCCTTAAAATTGGAAAGCCTCATAAATTGGCTAGTTAGATGGGCATGAAAAAATTCTCCCTTGTACACAGATCCATTTTAGTACCCTAAGCCATGGTGTCTGGGAGTTACTGTAGTTGACTCTGTATTGTTTGTTTTCAGTGATACATTTATTGATCGTTCATGTTCTGGTGTAGGTGTGACTATGTGTGATTTGTCATGTGTTACATTTCAGTGAGGCTTCCAGGCGTAAGAACCTATGTGGACCCACACACTTACGAGGACCCAAGTCAGGCTGTCCATGAATTTGCCAAAGAACTGGACACCTCTTGCATTGCCATTGACAAGGTGGTTGGTGCAGGTAGAAGACTTCATATACTGCCCTAAACATAAACACCAGAAGCGTAAAGCAAAAAAGCTCCCCCCCCCACACACACACACACACACACAAAGACTCCCACTTTCCACACTCCTGATGTTTTGAGCAAGGGCCACAGGAACACATTGTTCTGACAGAGACTCAAGTAAGTAATGCACAGAATAAAGCAAAGGGCTATAACTCTCCTCTGAGCAGTTGCTTTAAACCTGTCATACATCACTTATTAGTAATTATTACCTACAAATCAGAATTTCCTGTCAAGTGTGTCTGCTCTTCAGGCCCCTGGCAGCTCTGAGTAGTTCAGTTCCTGGTGAATATAATAAGGTCGATATGCATTAATACACTTGGTAAAATTAAACTCACCTTGCAGCGCGTACAGCTGTGGCCCTGGAAACGTGAGGCTCCTATTCACATAACAGCCTCTTAAAAATCCTCAAGAATGACAGGCTTGTTCTTTACGTGTCATCAGCAAAACCACCCAGATCATCTCAGAAATCCGCTTATGAACGCTGTTCTTGAGAATTACAGTATATGACTCCAGAAACTGACCCACTTATCGAAGGCCTAATAATAAAGCTGTAAACAACAACGACAGTAACAATAAAACAACAAGAATATTAATAATAATATTAATAATAAAATAGCAGAAGAGGTAATTTTGGCAAATTGGGGCTCTTACAATAGTAAAAATGTCTCTGTGTGTTTTAGCATCTTGTTGACTGAGATCAAGGTCATGTAATCAAGCACAAGGAACTCTAGCATCGCAAGAACGTACATCGTCGCTGCTGTTTGCAGTTGTGCTGGCAAATTTCTTTATTAAGGTTTCTCAGACATTAGTAGCGCTGGTCCCAAAAAAACACTGTAAACGGTTACGCAGGCGTCCTTGAAGCTGGACGCGATTCTGCTTGCAACGTGACTGCTATGACATCATATCCAGTATTTCCTTTCCTTATTTGAAATCGGTGCCATTGCTCATTCCGCTGAAGTGCTCACCCGTGAAAAGGCTGCATGACCTAAAATACTGCAGGGATTGCTCTTTCTGAATCAGAGTATAATACCTGGCAGGATCACTTTCCCTGTATTTGCATGAGAAAACCACACAAGAGAAATAACCTCGTGCCTAATATGTCAGGGTTTTAGAATCAATGTCAATTCTGTAGGCATCCAGAATGCGTAAATCATGTGGTCGATGTTCTAATTCCTCACACACAGCGTTGTAATCTCTTTAATGCATCTGCTGAGAAAACGTTTATGCTTTTGATGTTGCTGAAAATGAAGAGCATTGTTTACATAACCGGGCGTGTTCCAGCCATAGTGGGGTCGCTCCCCCCTCCATTTTTGCCTTTTTAAAAAACCCCGGTCTCCTTCTGAAGGTGAATTTGGTGAGGTGTGCTGCGGGCGCCTGAAGCTGCCCTCTAAGAAGGAGATCTGCGTGGCCATTAAGACGCTGAAGGCCGGCTACACGGAGGAGCAGAGGCGGGACTTCCTGAGCGAGGCCAGCATCATGGGTCAGTTTGACCATCCCAATATCATCCGGCTGGAGGGTGTGGTCACTCGCAGTAAGTGCCCTTCCTGGCTCTGCACTCTTTTCTTCTAAATGCCCCCTATCTGAGATTTTAACCAGAAGTCTTGCCTAAAAGCAATTTTTCACTTTAATGCAAACAGTGTTTGCAATAGACACATTCCCGTTTGTGAATGATTCAGCATGGAGATGAAGGAGATCATACTTTTAGCAGTAAGCCAGCGCGCTCCGCCCGTGCACAGACCGCCTTTCGCCTGGTTTCCTTTAGCTGCCAGCGGTTATTTTCCTGTTGTTTGCTCAGTGCCAGATCTATATGAAAATCACATTTGTTAGGTTTAAAGTTCCAGTGATTTAGTACTGGGTATTAGCAGACAAAATAAATAAATATCATTAAGTTGGCTAATATCTATATTTTTTTATTTATTTGCTTTTTTATTAAGACATGTTAGCCTTTATACAAGAGACACAGCTTCTTTGTCTTCCACTGACAGTTTCAGCGACATATTCATATTTATTTTGGCTGTGTGTACATGCCTGTGTGTTTTAAGTGTGTCTCTTATTGAACTTCACCCCAACCCTGCCCTGCTCCAAGACAGTTAAATGGCAGTCTCTGTTTAGCTTTCCCCTTCTAAAATATGCAGGTGCACATATCCTCCTCCATTTCAGCAATTTTCAGCTACAGCCTATTTCAAATGAATATATACAGAAAAGAATCTTAACAAGTTAAGACAGCTGAAATTGCTATTAATTCTGGCTTACGTTTGTGCCGGTGCATGCGATCTTAGGAAATCAGCACAGTAATCCTGGAACCTGTTGGGAATATTAAGTATACATGCTGCTTCACAATAAAATATCCTAGAATAGTGAGTTCTGATGGTTGTTTAACTACTCTTTCCTATGTGCATTTAATTTAATAGTGCTTTACTGAAGCAGTGCTTGTATCTCGACCAGTAGTCAGAAAACTGCACTGGTGTGATCTATGAATAGGACATATGATTGTGCTTTAACAAGTTTAATTCGCCTCCTTGTAATTGTGTATTTGTAGTTTATTTACATTTCGTAAACTATTCAATGTTTTTCAAAATGTGTGTAGTTATTGATTTATTTATTGTCGAGTAAAGGGAAATAAATAGATTTTTTTTTTTTTGTCGAATAAAACATACACCACTGCATTACCTAAGTTTGAACGCTGAACAAATAAACATGAAGCAAAATTATTTGTACCGGCAGGATACGGTTTGGGAGGTTGTGGGGGGGCACTGGCCCGCGCGCCTGTGATGAAAAGCAGCCCCGGTTGCCGTGGGGGTTTCCGTGTGCCTCGCGTGGCTCGCACTTTGCATCGCACATGGACTGAGCCCGAGATAATTCTGAATAATCCTCCGATTTTTCACACTTCATTTACTCTGCTGCTTTTGGCCAGAGCTTTGCCCAAACATCTCTGGGAGCTGCAGGGCTGCTTGGCGGGGGCACCGCCGGCTGCGCTACAGCTGATTATGGGCTTGGGTTTGGGATCAAAGGGTTAAGGCAGTGAGGGACTCGGGAGTTTACTGTTATTGCTGAACCTGTTAAGGTAGTCTACTGATGTAAAGGGGTAGATTCGTCATGGCTTTCGAAGGGGGGGGGGGGAGTATTATTCCAACCCATATGATCTTGTGGCATTCAAGGCAACCACAAAAGCGACCAGGGCCATAAACCTTGTCAGGACAACAGAAAATAGAACGTTTGGGCCTGATTTAACTTATGGAGTGTTTCTCTGAGCTCAGTTAGGCCATTGCGACAGTGCATGCCTGGAATTTCTCGAACCTCTGAGGCTCCATACACATCCCCTCCTTAAAAAGGGCGGAACCCTTTCCGTAGCACTTCTTTGTTACGAAGCTGAGCTGCTTCTGCTGCAGTGTCGCAGAAGACGTGCAGTTCCAACTGCGCAGTCCCTCTCTGGGTGTGTCCCAGAAGCGCGGAGCAGGCAGGGGTCCCAACAGCGAGCAGCCCGTGAAAAATGCCGCTCTTAAACTTAGTGTCTTTTATAACACCCATAGGTAGCTATCCGGATAGGACTCCATAAATCCAGCACAAGTAAAGCACTCGCCATTTTAAATGGACTCATTTATATACAAACAGACAGTTACTGTGCTGTAACAATATAGGACTTTTATTCAGCTATTTTAAAGTTTATTACTCGTAATGTCATAAAAATGATATATATATATATATATATATATATATATACTCTAAAACGCATTGTGTTTTTTAGCTACTATGCATTTCAGCTAAAAGAATGAAATGTAAAATATGACCCTGGTTTAATTATAATTCTTTCTTCTCTAATTTCTCACCTCTGTCCAGTTTGTAGCAACAGCTTCTGTTTTACTGTAACACATGTCATACATTCATCCTTTGTCTGTTATTTTATATAGATTAAAATTGTTCTTCAATAGCTACCCAAACAGCAGTAAAGTGCCGTCATTAACAACGACATGGGAAATACTTAAACTAAACAATACTGAAATTATATAGATATGTTGTGTCTGAAATTTTACGCAGATAATGTTTATGTCTATTATTGTCTGTCAATTTATTCCTGTATGAACAAGTATCAGAAAAATGTAGCATGTATACACAATAAAAGGTGAAAATAAAAACAAAATAGTTCCTTTATCATTTAGCCTTGTAACAACTAAAGTTCATAACCATAAGCCGTCGTCTTCTGATATCATCATGACCTTTGCGGAGAACCTCGGGTCACATAAGTGAATGATTGATTTTCATTGTGCTTAATGCTGGCAGCGGAGGCCGTGTGTCCAAAAGGAGAGGGATCGTTTCCTAAAACATTAACTTTTCTCTAAGAAATCCTGTCATCATTTTTCAATCTTTTTAATTAGTTGTGGAATCATGTGGAATTACTTGAGCTTCTGGGACATTTAAATAAGGAGGCGTATTAGAGCAATAATATGTACATTGTCAAATTGTAAAATCTTCTTTATGTGTGTCATGCCAGGTAAACCAGTGGTGATAGTGACGGAGTACATGGAGAATGGATCACTGGACAGCTTCCTCCGGGTGAGTACACCTCTGCGGTAGCTTGTGGAGATGGCGCCATGCAGAGTGAGGACGCCCCATTCTCGGGCGTGCGTGCTAACCGAGCCACCGCTCCTTCCTCGCCTCTGTATCGAGATCACCGGAGTTGTGTTGCTAATGTTAGCCAAGAGAGCTACCTTTCTCTTTGTTCCTCTTTTGAGTTCTTTAATTTTCCTCATTGAAGAATAAATTCCCAGAAAGAGCCGAGTTGCTTGTGTCACGATGCTTGTGATAAGCGCATCCTTTGGTTTTCAAGTGTAACCTGTTCCGGGTTATTGCTGGAACCTCTCTGGGCCCCAGGGCCCTCGCCACCCTCGCCATCCTCCCGCTGCCCCGAGTCCTGGCGGAGCTTAACCCTTTAAAGCCCAAAGTGCCGCCACCCTGGGACGGATCACGGAATTCGCTCCCTCAGCTTGCTGATCTGGCACGGGGGGGGCTGCTTCTGTAACATTTGCTATGTGGCACTTTCACTCCAGCTGAAAAGCACAGCTAAGTACAGCAGCAAAGTAATAAAATCAAGCAGTCAGGACAGGCCTGTCCAGCAGTGGGCCAGCCAACAGCATGTGTTCCACAGGAAAGGGGGCAGCTCAGGCTCCATCTCAGGTGTGCTGTGTGAGGTGGGCACAGAGAGTGCATTCCAGGTCACTTTTTTATTTTGTGGGCCAGGCACACGAGTGTCTCACCCTCCCGTTCCGCCACTCAAGTGTGAGCCTTATTGTCTCCTGGCCTACTTTAGTGCTGGGGTGGATTCCAGTGAACAGCAACCCCCCCGAAGCCCATCCAAGGAATGATTGTGAAATGTGAAAGTAGCCAACGGAATATGAGAAGTCAAGAATATCTGTGTGTTCATCAGATTTTTCTACATTCTCTCCCCTTTGTGCTGTCGTTTGCCTGTAGACAGTGTTTGTCGTCAGGATTCAGACCCAGCGCATGTTTCGGTTCATTAGATATTACAAATAACTGAAAAAGCAGCAGCTGCTTATGATTTAATAGGCAAGTACTCACTGATGCAAGCAGACTTGATGTTGGCTTGACAGTGCTTTTAAAAAAGATGGATTTTGAGGCTTGTCATTGCAGATACATTTTTATTTATATTTATTTTATGCTAAAGAATAAGCATTATATTAATAAACATCAGAAATTTTATATTACAACTCAGGGGAGGGACCATATATAAACCCCCTTTCAGCAGCCACTCAATATTTGCATTTTTTGATATTTTATTAACTTTCAAAGTAAAATTAAAACCATCATCTACATACTGAAAGTATTGACTATGTATACTTTATGTAAATTGCATTATTTATGTTTTTTTATCATTATTATTGGTTTGTGAGGCAGCTTTTTGTATAGCGCTTCAGGCTTTCTAACAGCTCTATAATTGCTGCATAAGTTTAGATTGTGGTTCCTGCTCACAGGGACAAAATGAACACCATTCAAGGGTTCTGAACCTAGAGCTTTTTAATCATAAAAGCTGGAAGCAGCCCAGGTCCAATGCTAGCATACGGATGACACACAGACTTAGTCTGTTCTCCGCAGTTTTTATATCAGACTAAGAATGGATTGCATATGAAACCATTGCTGTTATATAAAGGGAGGTGCTATAGTTGAGTGCAAATGTGGTTGCAGGGAAGAGGACAGTTAAGTCTGCATTGCTGGTTAATGTCTTCTAGTCTCTCTTCTCCTGATTACCTGTCCCATCTCAGTCGTGCACACTTCCGTGGATCAGTAATGAAAGTATTTAGAACACTGCAAGTGCCCTTGTTCATTTGCCTGTCTTTAGTAATACTGTATATATAAATACAAAGATTACACCAGACAACAGAGTTTCCTTGAATTGGTCACTTAAAGCTGTGTTACAGAACTCTGCGTTTTTTTGTTTTTTTTTTCTTTGAGCAAGGTCCTTAAACTTAACTGCTCCAGGTACTGTCCGACCCAGCTTTTCTCATGCATGTGGCTTTTAGCATCTGGTAAATAATGCAAGTAAATATGAATAATGTGTGATGATCTTTAAGTTGATTAATATGTATGGGTCTGTCGCTATGTCTGTTCAATAATGCCCCTGTTAATGAACGTTTCCACTGCAGAAGCACGACGCCCAGTTCACGGTGATCCAGCTGGTGGGCATGCTGCGTGGCATCGCCTCGGGCATGAAGTACCTCTCCGACATGGGCTACGTGCACCGGGACCTGGCCGCTCGCAACATCCTGGTCAACAGCAACCTGGTGTGCAAGGTGTCGGACTTCGGGCTGTCCCGGGTGCTGGAGGACGACGCCGAAGCCGCCTACACCACCCGGGTCAGCAGCACAGAGCAGATCTTCACCTCTACACACGGCACCCACATGCTTCTGCGAAAGCCACACGTAAACCGTGTAACTGAAGCCACGGAATGCTCCGGTTTGTCGTAAATGAGGCGTTTCCTTGTTTATGAGCAAATTCAACTGAATCCTTTGATATTCCCTTTAGCGTTTGATTGCTGAGGACTTCAATCAGTCTACATTCTTTCTTGAAAAATGAGTGCTAATTTCAGCCTTTACACTTACCTATTACCGTGCAATGTGAACTAAACTTTATGATACATGCACTCTTTGTTAGTCCTTGCTTCATTTGAGCAACATTTAGCTTTTCTGAAAACAATTCATAATAAAAAAAAAAACATAATAAATCTGTAATGAGAATTTAATCTAACATGAATTATATTTGCTACATTTTATACCTTAATATCAAGTCAACTGCAGCGTCTCCTGCACCAACGTCATTTTTACGAAGTGGGGGTCAGAACCGCTTAGTTGGTCTCGAGTGGGCCACCTCCTCCTACCCCCCCGCCCCCCAGCACCATTAGCGCTGAGGGAGCGCAGGCGGTGCGGATGTCGATTCCTACGTTAACGAGCAGTGATCCCACTGCCTGCAGAGCCCGGGCTGCTTGCCTAAGCTCACGTGGGAAGGGCAGGACACCAGGCGGTTTATTTTTTTGAGGGCCTGTATATTCAGAGCGAGGGGGCCAGCAGTTTGACTTGGCTGGGGAGCCGGTTAGCTTTGGCTGCTGGCCTCTCCCTGTTAGTATGACGACTGGGAGCTGAGTAAGTCCAGCAGCCTTGCAGAGCTCTCCTCCGAGCTGAGTAAATACAGCTTTTCCAGTGGGGAGGTATGGCAAGCAGGTTCAACCCTGAGCACGTCTTCCACAGCCAATCTCCTTTGTTCTTTATTGCTTATTAATGTTTCTGCCATTGCATTTTTCTGTATAACGGTGCATTTTTTGCGCAAGTCTAAATATTTGTTCTCTGGCATACCCCATTGAATGTTCTGCATTCTCATTTCCGGGATCAATCCTACCTTGGAATTGGGGGTAGTTAGCTGGATGCCTTCAGGATGTAGCAAGTTTTATATAAGCAGTCAGAGATGTGGTGAGATTCATGGCAGCAGATGACCTGTAGTCATCAGACGTGTTTATAATAGACTCCCTTCATGCTGTAAAGTTTTGACATATGTAGGTACGTTTTATACTTCAACGTATTAAGAGCATATTCTTTTCCAGACAATCATAATACATTTGGAATTGAAACATTTTTAATCATTCAAAATAATCTGGCTGCTAGCAAAAAATGAGTCTCCCTTTAAATGATGTGATGAATGATATTAAAATATATAGTTGCGAAACAGCTTTAGCTCATTATTTTTGTATAACCCGAAATCATGGTCTGTTGAACGGTCTTTTGTCTTTTGAGATGACATTCTAAAGCCATTGTAAACAAAATGAGCATCGGTATGACTTCCAAGGCCCCTAGGGGGCAGTGTCAGGTGTCTTATTTGGCTGGGAAAATCATTAAGTACGTACCCCTGGCAGTGCAAGGTTTTTGACAGTCTGAGAAAAAAGTTAAAGGGAAAAGTAGCTGATGGGATATCGCTGATGTCATTCCGCAGGGTGGCAAAATCCCAATCCGGTGGACAGCGCCAGAAGCTATTACGTATCGGAAGTTCACGTCGGCTAGCGATGTGTGGAGCTACGGCATCGTACTGTGGGAAGTGATGTCCTATGGGGAGAGGCCCTACTGGGAGATGTCCAATCAGGACGTGAGTACATCGCTGTTAACAAGAGGTTATGCACGACACGCCAGTCAATCTCCAGTCTCATGCAAAGCCAGTGAAATGAAAGGATGAACAAATGCAATCCAAACATTTTTTTACATATTACTTAAAAATGTAAAGCAGTCGACTGAAAATTTCGACCTCGTCTTCCTCCTGTGCTGACTAGGCCAGCTGTGACTTTCAGCAGTTTTTTTTTTGCAACATCTGCATTATGACGTATTTCGTCTGAGAGTTTATAGCAGTTTATTTAGTCTGAGGTAGTCAGTCATTGATAAGGCAACGTTGAAAGGCAAAATGAAGAACATGATATTTATTATGTCATTAGTTAATCATTTCAAGTTCTTTTAAACAAAAGAAGAAATTGAATGTTTGGCTGCCAACCAAATCTGCTCTTAGGCTGTTATGTAGGGGAGCCTATTCCATTATAACTGATCTACAATGTTTTATGCCCCTTGGTGTATAGTGAGGGCAGTATAAATTAATAAGACGAGAATAAGAAAGATTAAGAATAGTATTGAATAAGATGCCGACAGGCGCTAGCTGAAGGTGACCCATGTCGCTGACCTGACCGCTGGTCACTTGGTGCTCAGGTGATCAAGGCAGTAGAAGAAGGCTTCCGGCTGCCGCCCCCCATGGACTGTCCTGCTGCTCTCTACCAGCTCATGCTAGACTCCTGGCAGAAGGATCGCAATAACCGGCCCAAGTTCACCGAGATCGTCAGCTTCCTGGACAAACTCATCCGTAACCCCGGCAGCCTGAAAGTCATAGCTAACACCACCTCCAGGTACGCGGTCGCCCGCTCGTCCTGGACAGGGACAAATTCCACACTCTCTGTCTCCTGCGGCGTCGCTTAGCCCACAACCACCTGCTCAACTCAGGGGGGACGAGCCCTGGATCGCTTTGTTCCCACATCGTAGCATCCCACATTGTGCAATAGCGTCCAACAAGGAGAGGAAATGGTTTCTGGTCCACTGAGACTGATCTGTCCCTTGTTACTATATGGCAACACTTTCTCCTCTTAAACAGCTGGCCTCCTTTAATTGGGTTTGACTACCACAGTGACCTATATATGAGTTTAAAGCTTAATGCCTTTTTCCCATTGGCAAACAGAGACGTTTACACTGACAGTTACTGGCTTTCTCCGGATTACCTTTCAAACATGAAGAATAAATTTAAAACATATCTAACACTATCAAAGTGTTTTACTGCAGCTATTTATCCGTTTGGCTCATATCAGTTTTATATGCTGTACTGTTCTAAACGAAAGACTTTGTGTGTAGTTGAGTGTGTAGCATAGACCTCTGTATTTATTCATATTCCAATAACTATTGATGAAAAGAAACAAAATGGTTATTATGTGCACTGGAGGGGAAGGGAAACTGTCATTAATCAGCTGGCATGCCAGATTTATGAACGGATGAGTCTCCTTCGGAGAGAGGAATATAATAGTATCTAGCATGTGTTTATTATAAAATTGCAAATTGTATTAATTGTAGTAATAGTATGTTTCTTACCCAGCTACGCAGCTTGATAACCGATAGATATGAAAAACTATTAAACGCTTCACTTGACGGGGCACAAATAAAATAGTATTATGCTATTACTTATGTATTAAGTAACCGCAAACTAAGTCTTAGTTTCAGACTAATCTCATATTAATTCATCATTAATGAAATGTAATGCATGTTGTGTCTCAAGAAGTTACAATATTTATTACTATATCTGTTACTATATCTGTGAACTACTGACAGAACTGCTGAAGGAACGAGTCATGAATAACAAGTCAAATATTAACCCTATGTTTGTTCATTATTACTGAATAGTGATACATCTTTTATTTCAAGTAGCGACTGTATTTGTTCATGATTTGTCTGAGTTATTACTAAGAATTTCTGACTCTGAAGTAAAGTGTTATCTTGTAGGACAATAATTTGCCTAATAGCAGGTTCATTGGGGAAGTTTTTCTTTGCTGTATTTCCTGCAGCCATAACAACTGATGGCAAAATGAAATAATAATAATAATAATAATAATAATATTGATGTGCTGCGTATGACACATCTGTAGATGATTCATTTAAGCTTTTGTTCAGTGTGAAGATTATTAAAATGTCAAAAAGACACCACCTAAACAGGTTTTGTGCTGTTATGGAATTTGATTCCAGGGTCTAAGTTTTTACTTCAGAGGATTTTATTTCAAGGATTCTGCTTATTGTGCAATATATGGAATATTATACACAGTTCTGCATATTCGTATTTCCCCCTTGTCTGGTTTTCTGCACATTTGCATATCCGACACTGAATGTTAGCAGATCCTCAGTCACGACCTGAATTATATCAAAGCGAGTGAGAGGCACGCAGCCACACCCACCAGCCCAGGTTACTGCGTGTGCTTTTCAGGGTTTGGATCATGTGTCTCTGATCAGAAAGTCCAACGTTCAAATTCGTGCATCGGTAGAGCGATTTGTCTGTTGTGCCGTCGTGTGTGACCCTTAATCCCAAATAGTTCGGGGACTATCTGACCCTAGGATCTCAAAAATGTATTTAACATTAGAACATATGCAAATTAACAGTAACAATAAAAAGTAAACCAGAATTTCTTCTGCTCTCCAAAAAGTCTCTCCTCAGTGGCACCCCAGCCGTTCCTTGGATTCATTACATATCACCACCAGCTCCCTTACTCAGTTAAATAAGGTATTGATCTGCCAGTAAAGGTGGGGCAGTGGTTCAGTGACATACATGGCTGTATTGGACAGTTGCTGCAAATATAGGGGTGATTTTAGCAGTGGCTTTGAAATGGTTCAGCTGACAGGCTTGGACAGATGTAGTTTTACTGCAACATCATAGCTTTACACCAAAACGTTAAAACCTCATTTATTTCAGGGCTGCCCAGCTCTGCTCCTGGAGATCTGCTGTACCTCCCTGCTGAGCTTAGGGACGGCCCTAACTTAACACCTGATACAGATAATCAGGACCTTCAGTATCACCTCAGTATTAGAGTCAAGTTAAGCTGGTTCTCATACCAGACACACACATGTACACACACACGTACACACACACATACAGTGCTGTGCAAAAGTCTTTGGCATTCAAAGAAAAAGTTGCTTAAATAATCTTAACTTTGGTATAACACTATGATGTATAAATATCATGTAATTTCCAATATTTATTTGTTAATACAGTCATGGAACAGCTGATGCTCCAGAATGTAAAAACATTCTCCTCAAATGTTTTACCACCTTACTCATCAGTGGCTGAAACCTGGAACTTTCCGTATGTATTGAGCAGTCACATAACATAGGGGAACCTCAGGCGCCTCTTCCTGTGATGGTTCTCCGTCTAGGATTTGATGCAGTAAAATCGTCCCGAGGCACTATGGCCACCACACATGACCACGGGTTTGAGGTTTTGACTTTTTTCAGACATAACAGCGCCTTGTGATGGCTAAGTTTCACTTTTGCGTCATTTATCTGTAGAAGATTGTTTCAAAAATCCTCTGAATTGTACTGGTACTTTTTAGCAAACTTGACAGGAGCATTTATGTTCTTACTAAGAAGTCATTTTCAGTTGTGTTATATCTCGTTACCTTTGTGGAGTCACACACACCCATCATGGAGACAGAGGCCTGACGAATTTCGTATGGATTTTTTGTGACTTTCTGGACAGTTTTAGATCATGAGATATTTCAGGCTGAAGGCTCTGATGGTGCTTTGGTGCAGTGCCAGTGGCTTTGAAACTGGAAGGCCTTGTACATACTTCCAGACTGATAGGCATCAACAACTTTTTTTTTTTCCAGAGTTCTTCAGGAATGCTTTTTGATTGGTGCATGATGTGCTTTATCTGAGTGCTGACAACTTCATACTGCCCATAAGGGCTGAGGTTAGTCAGATTTATATCGGACGGGGCTGCTCCAAATCAGGCCTGGCTATTCACCAAAGCATTTAACCAACTGAACTGAGTTATCCATTTCTACGTTATCTTCCACTAGCCTAATACTACTCCAAGTTCCCCAGATGCTTTTAATGTTGCACTTTCTGCTGATTGAGTAGATGACTTATTAGGTTTGTACTATGTTTGAAAGCAGTGCATAGCTCTAGCTCCCATACTATTCACTGGAAGCTCTGCCTTGCTGCACTCATGCCTAGCTGACTCCTTGACAGCCGCATGGATGTAATGTGCTATTTGCCTCATTTTTACGTCACCTTGGACAAAACCATTTGCTGAATGAAGTCAGCGTAACTGTATTTGGGATGAGGGGGATCAACAATAACTTCACCCCTGAATATAGTGTGTTTATCAGCACTCACACTCAATTTTGGGAAATTTTTTGGACCTTGCCAATGATGGGCTTACAAGGCCGAATTTTATTTATATTTATATATCATAAATCCTGGACATCCTTTGACCTAATATATCAGATCCGAGCAAATCTGAACATTTCAAAAATATGTTTAAAAAATATTGAAAATCAGGCATGGAGTAAATACCCAGCTGAGTTAATCAAATGTATTGTGTTTGCTTTTTACTGTTGTGAGGAGCTGTTGAAAACATCTCCCCAGTGCGAACAACAACAGCAAGGGTATTGGGAAATTGCAAAGCAGAAATCCGGCTCTGTGGCATATGACTGTTGTAAAATCACATTTTTTATGAAAAGACACCCAGCAGTGTTCTTTAGCAAAGGACTCCAACAGATTGGTTTCTTGAGATTTTATTTCCGCTGGGTGGTGAATTTTCTCTATAATGACACTTCCAACGTAATGGAAGACGCAACACGGTGTTTCTGAGATGTGGGTGGGCCTTAGGGCTGGGGGAGGAGCTTGCTATGGTTGGTAACATGAAGGGGCACAAATAACTTAGTTACTCAGTTATTACTCAAGTACAAATTATGGACTAATGTAGTTCCTTTATGAAACACATGAAACATCATGATTGATTAATGATAAATGAACATGGGACCAGTATGTAACTAACACTTAGTTACTGGTCAATTAAGGCATTAAGTAAGCATGTAACTGCTACATGATTTGTGCCCCAGGTTGCTTTACTTGCTGGAACATGAATAATGTAGTAATACACACTTACTTAATCATCACTTAATCAGTAACTGAGTGTTAAGTATTGATGCGATATTCATTCAGCAATCATGACAGTTCATGTATTTCACGAGGAAATCCATATTAGTTAATGATTTATTCTTGAGTAGTAAATGAGTTATGAATGATTAATGATGAACAAGTATGGGATCAGTATGTATCTAACACTTACGTTACTGGCTAATTAATGCATTAAGTGTGTGGTACTACGTTGTTCATGTCTCCTCAAGTAAAGTGTGACCAAAGTGTTACCCCTTGAT
This sequence comes from Cyphomyrus plagiostoma, assembly GCA_019775915.2. NCBI lineage: Eukaryota > Metazoa > Chordata > Actinopteri > Osteoglossiformes > Mormyridae > Cyphomyrus > Cyphomyrus plagiostoma. The sequence goes on along the minus strand of JABFEA020000101.1, from coordinate 1,151,925 downwards.
TTGTAAATCAGGTTTATATCATGTCAAGCACTGAGAAGGGACTCTATGGCTGCATGCTATGTGATCCAGGGATGAGTCTCACTCCCAACTAATGCCCCCCCCAGGCCTCCCAACCTCCTGTTGGACCGTACCAGCGCTGATGTCACACCCTTCCACACCATGGGCGGCTGGCTAGAGGGTGTGCGGAAGATGCCTTGCCACGATGCCTTCAGCGGGGTCAGCTACAGCTCCTGTGACACCATGGCCAAGACCTCCGCCCAGTAAGAAGCCCCCTTCTGCAGTATAGCTTAGCACTGTTTCACGATCCGAAAGCTTATTCGCTCCAAACCAGAGCAGTAAGTACCTAAAACATACTAGTCTGAGATGTGTTCTGTACCCCTTTATTTAGGTCGATACAGAAAAATGTAGTCATCCAGGACTGGCTCAGATTGTTGACACTCTATGATTAAGTTTCCTGCTATAGTAGCGCTGAGTATCTCTTTACTATGAATATAGTTTCACTGGTACTAATTAATTAAGGTTAATTCCTTAGACAAATTTGGATGAATCTTACCAAAACATTAGTTAGTTAGTTCAAAATATGACCTTCATATCTTTCATAATGGTTTGCTTTTGGCCCTTTAGCTTCTTTCATTTGAATCTGTTTTGTTATTCAGCAAATGCTCATTTTACCTCCCAAGTTTGCTAGTTGCTCCATCCTGTTTATTCTTGTGTTCAGTAGTTTCAGGAGTCCAGTTTTCCCAGCCTGTAAAAGCACAAAAGCTCAAGTAGAAAAACAAATGGCTTGCATATGTTTATGTGGCCTAATATTGTGGAAAAGCCTTTAGCAGTAATTAGAAGAGGTCAAACGAGACACAAATAAGCAAGGGACAGTTTCCCAGAGACTGTTTTCCAAACTGCAGACATCCATGATCTCTTCTACCACCATGAAAAATGAAATCGGCGTCCATCAAGTTTGTTTTTTGTTTTTTTCTCTCTTTTTTTATGTGGGAGTTCTGTTTTGATTTAAAACAGCAATGACTGCACTTAACTATGTCTACTTGTGTTCCTAGTCCAGCACCAATATAAAAAAGAAGGACTTAAATAAAGCTGCAGTATTGACAGAGTCAGCTGCCTGCACACCGGCTGGCAAATTAAATCCAGCAGTTCCTGTACTTAAAGAACTCGACCGATTCCTGCAAGCTTCAAATAATAACCCCTGAAATTCACTTTTATCCCGTTGATCGGGGCTTTTGAGTTACACTGAGCCATGGCTTGCTGGAGGATAACTCACAGTACCACTCTCTGGGGACCCGACATTCTGCTTAATTGATTTTGACAATTTACTGTGAATGATTTGACGATTCAGAGCCTTGTTCCTGGGGCACCAACTGGACTAAATGTGGCAAGACCTTAACACAGAAGCCATTAATATTTATTTAAATGCTTTTGATTTTTTTCATATAGGTAAATAACTTAAAGCCAGAAGCAGTCATTGTTCTCTCTCTGACCCATGAACTTGTTCACCCTAAAGGACCGTTATACTGTAATGTGCTGAGTGGCTCATGTGTTCAGTTAGCTGACATTAAAGTTAATCTTAACAGTTAAAATCTTATTAGAAAATAAACAACAATTTAAGCTATTCTAAATACTGTTTCTAGTTACAAATTGCATTAAAAACGTGAACAATAGCTTGCATAATTGCCTGTTTTTGGAACGCGTTGAATAAACCAGATTCATCTGGCTAACCACCAATATGCTTCTTTTGGATCAGACCATTTTCATCTTCATACAGTATACTGCTTTAGCGTGTATTACTTTTGTGTGCAGTTAAATGTAAAAACAGTTGACACTGGAATATTGACACATAATAAAGCAATTTAGTAACTCACATGAACTATTATTGACTGTAGCCATCAGCATTTTGCTGAAACAGCATGGCTTAGTGCAGGAAGTAGGGGGAAGAATCGCTTTTCTCAGTAGACACCCATTGTCCATTATCTAGATGCTTGACCATTGCCAAGCATCCTCATGCCTCTTAGTGTAAGCTATGATTCAGCCAGCACAGTAAACAGAGAGTATGGAAGGCCGGGGCGCGTCGCTGTCAATCTAAAGGTTTACTTTGTCCGTAGAATCTGCCTGAGCGATGTAAGGCCCGCAGCGTCATGCCCTGAATGGGAGCCGTCCATGGGAGTTACCACCCTTTAACTCCAACAGGCTCGACGGTGGGTTCTAGACCACGGCTTGCTGTGCCCGTGAGCTCCGAGCGCCAGAGCCAAAGTCACACCAAGCGCACAGGAGAGCTGTGCTTCTACTAACATAGGTCTGCTTACACTAATGTGCTCTGTTAATGTCTCTGACCAGGGAAGGCTGAGCCCCACCGGACAGCCTGTCATACTGTAGCCGTTGCATAACATACTAACTCCGTCCAGATCACTTTTCAATTTCCTAGACATCACCTGACGTTTAAAGATTTCTGTGGAACATTCAGTGTCTCTTATTTTAATGGTTTTCATATTTGTGCATGCAATAAATGCATCTATAGGGTAAGTGTGTGAAGAAATGTAACAGCTGTAAGTTTATAAATGTGTTTACTGCATGAAACTAATTTGACGAGTGTCTTTGTCACGAGGACCTTAGTTCACGCAGTTACTGTTCCACTCACCAGCACTGAAGTGGTCTAACAGCTGTTGGAGATCAGTGTATGTAAAACGTGATGGCATTTCTCCAGGGTGCAATGCATATACAGCAATAATCTACAGTGACGTTAAGGTGCTATTAATTATTTCATTGGATGTCCTCATATTCCACTCACGTTCAGGATTCAAAGGTTTAAACAATTCTTGTGTAGAATAATTAAACCCTATTATGTTTCTGAAATGGGAGATTGTACTGAAAATAAACAAGTAAATCAAACACGAAATAGCATGACAGAAATATGACCACTGCAGTATGGGTTAGCAAGAATGATAACATTTCTTTTTCCTTCCATTTAATTTAACTTTTTTTCATTAAACATTTGTTTTGCATTTAAAACAACAAAATGACATCATGGAACAAGCTTGCTTTAGGAATGTGGGGAACACAATAGATTGTTGGGTAGCATCTACATGCTCCCTGTTATGAACCTTTAACAGTATGGGAGTACATTTAAAACACCAGATATTTAATAGCATTTAACCGTTTGGCTAATTAAAGCTGTATTTTGCAGTGATGCTCACAATGCCTGCTACTCTCCTGAACTTGCCTTAAAAAGGTTTGAATTTATCTAGCAACATTTTTTGTTATAATTGCAATAAAACTTTTAGTCAGAGTTGTAGCTGTTTTTCCTTTTCCTGTGACATGTGTTGATATGAGAGGATATTTAAGCGCTGAGGTGTTGGGTGCAGCGGTGCACATGTCATCAGAGAGTGACATCTCTCTGTTTCACAGGGACCTCTGCGAAGTTGCTATGGCGATCACAGAAGCTCAGATAAGTGGCATCGAAACCCTCGAAGCTCACGGCAAGAACGGCCCCTGTTCCCGCGTCAATCTGTGAAAGGAAAGAAGGTGAAGCGTCGGACTCAAAGGGCAAAAATGAATGATAAACGCTATGATATTTATGCAGATGATGGCTTCGTAGGATACTGTCCCGCCGGCCAGGGCTTCGGGAAGAGTGATGCCCCTCCCCCCAGTTCCATAACCCCACCCCCAAACATCCCGGTCACCTGTGTGATGTATTAACAGGAAGAGAGACGGTTCTTCGTGGCATCAGTTAATGTGTTGCTGGGGGAGGGAGGCATGTTGATGATAAACAATTGTGACCAGTAAGCGTGAGAAGATATCAGCTAACAGGAAACGGCAAACGCTACACGACTGTATCCAGTTATGTCCAAGTGCTTAACACCAAAGCTTTTAATGGACGACAAGGGAGTGTTTAACACCTTTTGAAATGCCGAGTTAAAAAAAGAAAAACAACTCCCTTTGGTGGAAACTGCACCGGGACTCCGAGATAAATTCACTTCAACTAGCAGGTTGGGCCTCTTGCCTCCTTCCCTGGAGACTGGAGACTGTGGTATCAGATCGACCTCCATTTCTCTCCTGCTCCGTATGGTCGTTTTAGGCCATACGATCCTGGAATGAACTGAAAACAAGGCTTTATAGAACCTGAATAATGAACCTGAAGCTCAACTTAAAGGAAGAGGCATGTGTGGTTTCTGGCAAAAGGGAAAATTGCATTTTTAGAAGGATGACAATAGACTTTTCTGGCAAATGGCTGATTTGTGTAAATATGTGACTGACGTAGTAGCGTTAGCCCACGAGTCCTCAGTGTCCACATTCAGGGATGTGTGTGGCAGGCAATCGGGTGCACTTATCAAAGATATATTGTTTAGACAATGCAGCATTTTGTTCAGGGACTTAATTATCACAGGTTTCTGTTTCCATGGCATAAACAATTCTTTTAAGTAAAAGACCATGTATACTTTTTTTCTACACCTAATTGAGCAACTGCATCTTATCCACATGTTTATACCCATGTTTTCTAAGTATAGTACACCTGGGCCACAGTCATACATGTTTGAGGAACTCCAGAGACGATCATATTTCATGCCTCGTAAAAGCAATTGAAGTTCTGTTTATTGGTTTTGGACATGACTTTAGTTTCCATTTAGCATGAATGATTCAATAAACATTGCAATGTTTACTTTTGGTTGTAATTCATCAAGACTGCCACTCTGATTGCTCAGATCAGTGGATCGAGTTCATGAAAGAGCACTTCTGTGATTATTGAGGGATGTTTATGTGAAGTGGAGAAACAAGCAAGCGAACGTGGCTTTTTACTTTGGAGCACCGAGTCGTCAAGGTGAAATACGTCTGTTCGATCAGCGCTCAGGAAGCTGGCTTTAAGCCTGACGCCCCTCATCTGCAAATGGAAACCCAGCTGGAGCCCCAGAATCAGGTCCGGGGATGCATTTGACCATCTCGTCTGGGGCGGGGGTGGGGTGGGGGGGTGCCCAAGATGGTCCGAAAAGTCATACAGCAGCTGTCTGTGACTGCTGTGGTGTTCCGGAAAACGCCTTTTCCCAAATACCAGTATCGCCGCCTGTTCTCACTCCAGCTCATCTGTTTCTGTGCTGGCCAAACCATGTCTTGTTTTATAAAATGAAATATAAGAAAAAAAATAAAATTCTTATTTAAAGCCGAGAACTATCCGACTTGTCACTAATCACAGAAATGATAATATTAACACAGACCCTTCTGTTCACCCTCCTCGTTCAGATTCTCATTATTAACGATGTTAATGTATTTTCTTTTGCCTGGTTATCAGGACCTGCTTCGACTAAAACACATTAAAGTCTAAAATACTGCTTAGCTTCAATATAAATTCTGTGTTTGGCTCCCAGGGATGTAACAGACCTTAAAACAACTGCCATTTACACTGAAAGCAGTCGTGTTGACAGCAGTAGGTGACAGTGTTTAAGCTTTGTCCCCCCCCATACGGGAAGGCGCCTCAGGATTCACACTCTCTGTCCCGAGTGGAGGCAGCGGGGGGGTGAGGGGGTGGGAATGG
>JABFEA020000101.1:1132983-1146387 GCA_019775915.2 Cyphomyrus plagiostoma | reverse complement strand
AGCTGAATCAGCTTGGCCATCAGTGAGCGTAATGGCTTAGAGAGCCACGATCTGGAGACGCTTCACAGTTTCTCTCTTAGCAGCTTTTGGATTTGTGAAGTCGCCACTGGAAACAATTATTCAATAATAAAAAAAACAAACATAATCGATTTTGGCTCGTTCTCCTTGTCCCAACACTAGAGTGCATTCCTTTTTAAATGTATTTAGCAGACTCTTTCATGCAATGTGATGGATACGTTTTTTGTTTTTGGGAAAGCCAGTCCCTGGAGCAACCGGGGTTAAGGGCTTTGCTCAGGGGCCCAATATTGAAATCACTCTACCGACCACATGTATTCGAACCGGCAACCATTCAGATCGCAGGCGCAGAGCTAAGCCACACAGCGCCCCCCATGACATACAACTGTCAGTGCAGTTATTTTACTTAAAACAGCCCAAACGAAACTATCTCCCTCTGTATACTGTTTTTGTTTGTCTGAATCACAAGTTGAAAAGCAGTAAGAATTAGCATATTTTTTCTAGTTCTCAAATTGAAAACATTTGTGCCATACAACATGCTGATGCATATGTAACCATGACAGAAACTTCTTGTATATAATTAATATGCATGTTTTTCAGAAGAAGCAGGCATAGCAGCTATAGCCACCATCGCAGTATTTCCTTCTTATTTAGTGTGGTATTTGTGTGGCTTTGAGTGTGCCAATGTAGATAGCTTTTCTACTAATGTCAAATTATTTATAGTAGAACATATATTTTTTATAATAAACATAATGCGAATATTTTTTTCTCCGAGAATGAATGCTCAGAAACTTTGGTTGCTTTTTTTGTTTCTGTTATGAATTTCTGTTGAAAATCATAATTTGCTTGCACAATACAATATGGTTGATTGTAGCACTGAAAGAATGTGAGCTTTTGTATTAAAACTGCACTATATGGTATTTTGCGTAACTGACTTATTTTCTATTACATCATTGATATATTTCAGACGCCTTCTGCTTTATCTGTGTTTCATTTATTTTGGGTCAGGTATATGGTGAGGTGAAAAGTCTGTCTCTGCTCTGCTCTGATGTACTCTTGGTGTCCTGTGGAAAAGGCCGCTGAAGCTTGTGAACTGAGCTCTAAATGACAGGCAGACATCTTCTGTGAACACCCACCCCGGGAATCCCTCTAAGGCTCAGGCCAGGAGACGTCCATTACGGCTCCACTTCTATGCTTAATCACTCTGTGAAGGAGACACAGTCATGCTGGTTTGAAACCCACCAGTGCCCAGAAGATGTAACTGAGGAGCTGTGTTCTCATATTCCTCGTGTCAGACATGGTTTTTCCTTCGTTGGATCAAGGACTGACTGCTGTCAATAGGAAATATTGTAGCTGACCAGAGACGCTGCTGCCTGTTTTCTATCCCGACATGAACTTGTAGCAGATTTATTCGAGTGGTTTTGTTTCTGTTGCAGAAATGTGCGCCATGCAGCACAGCCAGATGTAGCAGATCCGTGTTTAGAAATGGCCCCTGTACGCTACCTGAATCCTCGGGGAAGGCCGGATGAGCAGAGACAGGCCTATGAAAGGATATGTACAGAGGGTTAAGTGACAGAACGGGAGCCGTGGCAAGCTGAAGTTTCCCACGGCTTGTCGGCCATAACGTGCAGCCTGGCTGGCCTGCCCCTCCTATTGCCATGGCAGAGGTGTGCTGTGAAGGCCCCATGCAGGAGCAACAGAAAACCAGAGGAATGCGTTGCAAACTAATAAAGTTGGGTGTTTAATGGCACTGTTTGTCATTTTTAAGGTGCGCCATCATTCTCTGTCCTCCCAGGTGATCAAAGCCCGATAGAAAGATTCCCCTGAGGAGGGGGGGGGAGAGAGAGAGAGAGAGAGAGAGAGAGAGAGAGAGAAAGAGAGAGAGTGGGAGGTGGGCACAGCAACCACAATTCATTCTGCAGGAAGGGACAAATATTTCAAAAGTCCCCCTGTCTTTGTAATATGCGGGTTGATGAGTGTCAGCTTTCTCTTTCATGTTTTCTGAAGTTGTGTGGCCAGTGGGTCAATATTGTTTTAACAAATTCTCCTCAATGTAGCCCAAATTCATGAGAGCAAAAGATTTGAAGAACCAGGCCATAAATAAATGAGATCATACCCTACAGTAAATGACAGACACAGACTTGGTTAAATGAAGTGCACCGTAGCGCAGACCTGGCCATCACTTTACGGGGCTGTATATCTCCAGAAGCTGTGGAGAAGCCATGAAGATGCCGCCTCCTGACATAGACTTCAGTTTTTGTAAAATAAAATGTGATTTTTTTTTTTTTCCACTGTTGCCTTCTTTTTCAGAGCAAAGTATTAGTATGAGGAAACACCAGCGAAAACCTGTTCTGCCTCATGGACACAGCTGTTGAAAATGCTTCTTTTTAAAAGGACAATGGTCCGTCACAGAGAGATGTAATTTCACTGCAGTGGCATAGGTGGTGAAGCTTTAACTTGGCCGGGTCAGTGCTGAGTGGAATCCTACAGAGAGTTTATGGAAAGTGAAGCAAAAACTCCTCTCGTAAGACATCTTCAAGCAAAGAGATCTCGAATAAATCCGTCAAGAAGAAGGGGCTAATGTTGCATTAAGCTGGCGTGCAAAGCTGGGAGATACTTCATTCTCCAGGAAAGGCTAGAGGTAATGCAGCTCACAACACTGATATCAGTGTGTAAATTCTCACGAAACGATTCTTCTCCCTACATTTCAATAAATCTAAAAAACTAATTTACACTTCTTTGTAATCCTTTTCATTGATTCACAACCTTCAGCTTATAAATGGGTGATATGATTTTGGAAAATAGAAATAGCATGAAGGCATCTGTAAGCCTGTATCACATTACAGGTGAAAATTGAACAAAAGGTACTCTGTCATGACAAACCTTCCAGAGAGATGATGAAAAATTCCTATGTAATTTCCCTATTAAATGCACACCTGCGCTATTTGCTTCACTTAAATATCACTTTGGACAAAAGCATCTGACAAATAAATAAATGTAAAACGTCAATAGATGGGAATATTCTGTTTTTGATGAATAATTTTGTTAAAGTGCATTAGGTATTAAATTACACTAATGCGTGTTCCCAAGGAGAGACGATCAACTGATTGAATAACACTGAGGACCGCTTTTGTTTCATGACTGGCGGGGGGCATTAGGACATCCACATGACTGTCACAGTGTCACCGCTCCCTCACATGCGGGCTGGGACCTGCCCACACCCCCAGCCCAGAGGCTCCTTCATGCTCACATCTCTTTCCCATGGAATCCCCTTGCCTTGACTCAGTCATCAATCATTCTCAGGATCCACGAGGCTGGGGGCCAGTGTGACTCACTAAACCCAAGTCTGACAACAAATATGCACTTCAGCGTATGTGCGGAGGAAAGACGCAGCTGTCAGAGATGGTCAGCAGTGTTCAGCTTCCCTGCTTCATCTCGCCTCCAGGGTGGAATGTTCTGGTCACAATAGTTGTCTTGTTAGGTTACATATGTGTGAAACCTGTTTGACAGGATCAATTAGCAATATTTTACCAAAACTTACATAAAACCATTAACGTGGCGAATAAATCCGGATTGTGATGTGTTGGTTGGTGCCCTAAACTTCAATAGTGTGTAATGAACAATATCAGGATAAACCATGGATCTTTCCAGAACATTGCCCCTGTTAGAAGGCTCTCCCTCATGCTTCATGACAATGCAGACTTTCTACAGCCCCCCCGCCACCACCCTCTTAGTCAGGATAGATTTACAATGATGGATGGTCCGGAAGAACAGCTTCAAGTGGAAGACCCAAGATCGTAGCGACTGTTTTGAAACAATCTGTCGTGCCAGAGGAACAATCGAGCATCCAGAGCTGGTGCCGGCCTGCATTCCACACCTCCACTCCGCTCTGCTAGACTCATTTACAAGGGCATTGTTTGAGTTTGTGGTACTGCACGGACTCATTAGTAAGAAACCCTATGCGGAATCACAACAGTACTTCATGCTGATGGTATTCAAACATGGCAGATATTGCGCTGGCACAAGAACTGTTTACCTTCAGAGTTTGCATTATTTATTAATTATTTTTTTTTGCTCTGAGTGGCCACTTCTGAAACACCTGCCCCAGTGCTCAACGTCCGCTTTCACACCAGAGGTCCGTTTTAGATAAATGACAAGTGAAAGCCTGTCATGTGATGTAAGGGCTCTGAGCAGAGGCTCTGTGGGCTGCCTCCGTGCCGTCGGATGCTTGTGGGATTACATTAGCACCCCCTGGGCTTTGGGGAGCGGGCTCCCAAAGCCTCTCATCCATGGCTCTGCCCCCATTAACAACTGGGTTTTTAAAAGGTACAATTTACATTGTGTTGTCCCAGATCTAAAACATATGGGCGAGTTTGTGCTGAAGATTTACTGACGCCTGTGATGTCCTCTTGTTTGCCTTCCGCCCCATTGCTGCGGAGGAGAGGCTTGTGGGAAAAGTGCAGTGTTTCCTCAGCTGACTGTTGTTGTGATGATTTGTGGGAGACGCCCTGATGACACTGCCATGTCTGCAGTGTGTGTCCCAACTGGCAGCCCAGTCCTTTGCTGTCCTAAGCCCCAGTGGCTAAAAATGGAAACCAGATCAGAAGGAGGATGTTCGTGCTGGTCGGTCTTTCAACAGGAAATTAAGCTCCAGCTAATTAATCAGAGCCACATTGCGTATTTATTAAATGAGTTGCAGGTTTGATAGTAACAGCGTATTTATACCTTGTCACTTAGCAGGGGAGTCCCAGTCTGGCTCGAGCGGCAGGGAGAGATCAGACAATGTGGCTGCAGAACTATAAGGCCAATTCCTGTTTTAGTGGCAGGAGCTTCAGTGCCCTAGAAACATCTGGAGGTCAGGGGTAAGGAGCTGGTGGGGCTCCCCAGGATCTACACCGGAAAGCAGACAAAGAGCCCACAGATATGGCTGTGGGCGGCATGCTGGGAAGGGAGGCCGCGAGACAGGCGTAAAGGGGGCAGGAGGAACCTGCCATAACTCACATGCTAATCAGCACCGGCCACGGGGTGCCGCGGGACCCCAGACAAAGCCATCCCAGCATCCTCAGCGCTTGGTCACATGGGCCAATTCGGCGTGCTCAGCCTTACGCATGTTTTACTTTGCTCCAAATCCAAATGTTCTAATACTGAAAGAGCTGGTAGCTCAGCGGCCTTCCCTCCCTTCCCTCTCGAGTTGTCGAGACGTCCTGTCTTCCCTCAGCATTATATCACCTATGAAACGCAGCCCACCCAAAGCACAGCTGCTCTTCCAGGTTTGCTTCCTTTTCAGCCAGCTAACAAGTAGCAATTATAAAAGGTACGCGTCAAAAACATCTGGCAGTTCCTTCCGTACTGTTGGTGTTAGAAGAAGCTTCTAAATTTTAAAAGCTGACTTCTTTTCGGGGGACAGCAGTCCATGACTGAAAGCAAACCAATAAACTTTGCGGGTAACTTTACAAACGCTGCCACACACTCGTGGTAAGGGGGCTCGCTGTCCTGGGGTCTGCAAACGAACACACTAGACTCCTCACACACGACGAAGTGCCTTCAGATTACAGACTCGTCAGAAGGAGTTCCACTCTTAAGCGAAAGTCCCCAAAGTGAGGAAGGGTAGAATGTAGAACAACGTTTCCCCTCCAGGCTCCACTGGTCAACGACACCAAGGCAAAGATATTTATCTCACCATTTGCTTTGCCTGACATCCCCAGTGGCCAGCATTTGGATTCTGGCAAGAGACCCCTGATAAATGATGCTGATTGTCAAACACTTTTAGCAGCTGTCAGATCATTGCTCATTTCAGAGGAACAGCGTGTTCCATACAGGGGCTTTTAACACACTGGCTTTGCCTCTCAGTTTGTGTGGACTGTATTTGCCGAATGAATTTATCAGGTTGCCGTTAGAGCATAACGGAGGAGCTTAACGTTCCAGCCTGTTTCTTTCCCCAGTTTTATGAATCACTTTTATCTCTCTACTCTGCAGCTGAGTTACAGTCTAAAGAATTTGTAAACATTAAGGAATTACTAAAATTCTGACACAATTGCCATGGCATGCCAGAAGAATGTTTTTTCTTCTTTATCAATCTAATTGTCTTGTGAACTTTGAAGTATTGCAGTGCAGAGGTCCTCTGTCAGACAAGGCAGAAAAATGCTGTATAAATACCAGCTTGAGGTTTTACTGGGGAATTTGGGACAGTTGTATTCCTACTAATATTTCACCTCTAGTCTTCCTTTCGCTATGGGAAGAAGGTTCTTTTTGAAACTCCATGTTACTCCTTCAAGGGGCTCTTGATTGAATCATTTTGCCTCTGTTTGTCCTCCACTTCCTACATGCACTGTCCAATACTGCTGTACACAGACTGATGTGCTGTTGTCTCTGTAGTAAAAAGTGCTCATTTTTCTTCTGCCCCGCTGTCACTGCTGCTACTGGAAACACTTGCTGAGTGACTCTTGTCCCCTGTTTCCAGCCACCCTCAGTGCTGGTGTAGGTGTAGGAATTGCCCAGCGGCTGTATCTGCTTGGCAGTTTATTGTTGTGTTCGACATACTGCGTCGGAAATGTTTTTCTCAACAGTGGAACTCATGCTATTTGGTGTCGATTTACTGTATCGTCTATCCAGGATCAAGTGCTCTGCAAAATATATCGCTGTCCTTATTTAAAGAACTTGGCATCTTCGGAAAGTAGGCAAAGACCATCTTTAAATGCTCCAGCGCTTGAAAATGTTATTTTCGTGTAAGTGAAAATGGAAAAACACGGTGTCGAGCTGAATTTGTGTGCTTTGTTGTTACACCTTTTTTATTTTTGCATGTTGTGCATTATTTTTTCTAACGCCCTGCAATGTAACTGATAAATTCTGAACACCTAAATAAGACATTTTCTGAAATCCACCATGAGAAATATTATGCCAAGTGGTCCTCTGTGCCTGTGTGTCAGTCCTGGGGGGCGCTGGTGGCATGTGGCTGATGTAGCGGCTCCCGCTCGCAGCCCTCTGGCGGGGGCCTCTCGCCGACAGCTGGCAGACTCCTGACAGCACACAGATGAGAGGTGAATGGGCGGCTGGCGTGAGCCATCCCACTCGGGGGTGTCAGAGCTGCCTAACAGCGCAGACTCTGCATAATCAGGGACTTGCTGCCGTTACTGGGATCCTCGACTGTTAATTCATTAGACACAGCAGTTGGGGGGGGGGCACAGAGTAACGGGGAGGCATGCGCGCTAGAACATTCTTCAGGTCTGTCACGCAAGGCACCATCAATCACACGCCACACACACACACAGTCGTCTCTCAGGAATTCAATATGCAACGACAACACTGAGCGTGTTCCCTCTCCCTATGATGTATATTTAGGTGGCTTGGTGCATTCGTCAGACAGTTTAGCTAGGCAGGCATCCCCGTCACCCCCACTTACCGTCACACCAAAGGGCGCTGAGGAGTATCATTTCAAAGGGATTTTTAAAACTGATTCCAGGAAGAAACAATCGTTTCTGAAAAAATACCTCAGTAATATTAACATAGTACTGTTTCAATAAAGCAGTACTAGTAATGAGTACACAAGTACTTCCCCACTTACCGTCACACCAAAGGGCGGCGAGAAGTATCATTTCGAAAGGATTAGTAAAACTGATTCTAGGAAGAAACAGTCTTTTCTGAAATACATCAGGAATATAAAAATAGTAGTGTTTCAATAAACCAGTACCAGTACTGAGTGCACAAGTACTTGGCAAATTTATAATCATGTTGTTGAGCCATGTCCAAGACTTTCATACTTTTTAATTTTATTATCCCCAGCTATATTTAAGGACTGTATACGTCAGTTCTAATGGTGGTTTTCTGAAAATGAACCAATACACCATGCATGTATCTGACCCGACTTGTTACTGGAAGCATGACAGCAGTATTACTGTAATTTGATCTCAGGCGGTAGCTTCTTCATTAGTCTTACTACTAAAAGGTATTAACTAACTGATAGGAGCTTATTAGTCTGTATTGCTTGTGCACAAATGCCCCGTCAGCCCAGCCCTTATGCGCTGCCTGTAAACCCTTTCAGAGAAGGAATCTTCCATTTGCGCCATTTGAGAAGTGTAATGTGATCTCCGTGGGGCCTGGCGTCGCATTTCAAACCCTGTCCCAGCGAGAGCTGCTCCAGCGCAGTCATGCTGCTGCAGCCCATCAGTGCCCGGCCGCCTGCGACTCACACCGCCGACTTTATTCCGCATCCACACGCCGTCGCGCAGCACATGCAGCGGAGACGCGTCACAGACGGAAAAGGCTCACGTAAACGTTGTTTGTCATCGTGCTCTCTCTTCCAGCCTAATCTAAAACAAGCGGAGTGACTATATAACCGCCCGGGATCATTTGGAACTCTGGTGATGTGTCGGTCTGCAAATCCTTCACAGCCCTCGGGAGAAAGGAGTAGGTCTCCTCCCTGCTGCTGGCTGCTCTTTTGGGTGCTTTTCCAGAGAACTACATGAATTGCATTAAATTACTGATTTCTGCCCACAGGCATCTTTCAAGTAATGTGGGCTTTGAGTGGAAACACCGAGATGCTGTCATCTGTATATAATGAATAAAACTGTACTGTACTGTAATGACTTCATATTTAGTAGTGATTGACCACTAGAGGTGGACATGGCAAATTCTCAATTTTTTAAACGCCATTACAATAGTACCATGTAAAAAATTGGGAACAATTTATGACAATGTTTTAAATATTAATATAATCATAATATCAAATATTAAGTATTAATATTTTATGTCATTGCTCTATGTTGTGTAGGTTATCTAGTCATAAATGTCCTTTGTTGTTTTCAGAAGATATGTCCATAATTTAATCAGCTCTCAAATGTGCAGCTGTCTTTATAAATAAACAAGAGCCGAATAAATGAGCTCACAGGTGCACAAGTGCATTAATATCAATGTCCTCTCATAGCTCCCTTCCTCTCCCCTTAAGCCTCAGATCTTCTCAGTAATCAGAGAGGAGGAGTCTGAGTGGAGTTTCGGGAATGGCTCACCGCAGCCAGAGTTTCCCAGAGTCGCTGCATCTATCTGCAGGAAGCCGCTGTGCATGGCCAGGGGACATCCAAGGAGCCCCAATCTCCGCAAGAACCAGGGTGCCAGATGCGGACATATCTCCAGGCTCCATGACACAAATTAGTTTAATTAGGTAAAAGTCAAGCGTCTGCGGCAGTGTGACTCACATGGCCCTAGCCGGCTGAGACCCGGGGAAACAGCAAAGGGGACTCCATGTGAAGGGGTCAGCGTGATTTTGGCATCCCCCCCCCTCACTGCCACCCCCCACAAGAAGGGTTCTCAGTGCCCAGGCTCCATTTGCGTTGATGGATTCCTAAATCGATTCAGGATGACACCAAGATACAGATCATTAGCAGCATGGCATTCGTCGGCCATCCAGCGCTGCCTCTGTTTCTCGCGGCTAAGCACTGATGTGGAGCGATCAGAGCAGTGTAAACAGCATGTAATGGGCTTGCATGCTAGCAGCCAAACACAAGACCGGGCAATTTGGTAAATGACTTCCATTAGAGGACACCCTCGATCCTGCCTTCCTGTGCTTAATTTGCTGCCACACAGGACTCCAGGGTGGTAATCACACAGCTTTTGGTCAGGAAAGGCCAGAGCCCGGTGAATTACAGGGCAGGAAGCTCAAAGTGGGCGGAGTCTAGTCAGGTTTCGGGAAGTCCTGGTGTGACGTATATTGGTGCATTTCTTGGCAGACGTTTCCGAAGCACAGACAGATGCCCAGCTTCTCAGGCCACATTCATCAGGTGACAAGGAGAGGGAACAATTGATTGGTGGTGGACTCTGAATATCCTCCTCATTTTACGCTAAATCTTCCTTTATTTACATGGCAGTGCTACCCAGTGTTCTATAACAGACATTTATCTCCTTAATTAACTTAGAAAAACAAATCTATCTGGTATGAAGGGATATAGAAAACCAATAATGACCAGAACTGTTCCCTGACCGCCGTATTGTACTGAACCTTTGGGTGATACAAGCATTTGTGAGGCTGGAAAATGAAGCACAGCCAGACTCTTCAGAGGACAAACACTTTGGGCCCTATTTTAACGAACTAAAGCCTACGGTCTGAAGAACACAGCACAAGGTGTTTTAAGGGGTGTGGCCAACTCACTTTTATTAGTTTAACAGCAGAAAAATAGTTACAGCACCAGGCACATGGTCCAGGAGGGCTGTATTAAGTTTTGTAATTTGTCATGGGTGTGTTTGACGCGTAACATGGTATAAACCAATCAGACTGTCATCCTACATTCCCTTTAAGAGTCAGATGCATGTGCAACTTGACTGCTTGCTGTTATAATGCCACATTTGCCAGATAGTGGAGAAGGATGCTTCTCAGCTGGGGTAATAAATCTGCCCATTTGTGAGTGAAAGCATGCAAGTAGAACATCTATGGCAACAGCAGCATTCCACCATAGCTCTGTGAGCTTCATAATTAATGATAACAATGACTGTAGTCCCCCTGCATCTGAGGGAGATACATTCCAGGACATACCACAAATAGCTGAAATCGTGGGTAATAGCAAACCATCTGTGGATCCCATACATAATGTGATTTTCATGTACATCCATATGGTTACAGTACATTGTACATTTTCATAATGCACCGTACTCTCTAGAGTGAAAGGGATTCTGACGTTTTAGCCTAATTCTCAAAAGACGATATAACAATGAAAAAATATCATGTATCAAGGAATGATGGGGAAATGAAAATCCTGCTTTTTATACCCCACAAAGAATGAAGGACAATGGGAAAATATAGGCTGCTATTACACACTTTACAATGAAAAATATTGAATCATGTACCTGTTGTCACGTTTAGCAGCAGGAGAAGGACGACCTGAATGCAGGCTGTGGTTCAGCAAACCCCTAGCAGGGGTGTTTATTAGAGGGAACAGGCAGGATTGCACACGTTTACAAGGAACACTGACTGGACTAGAATCACAGGACTGAAATACGCTAATATACATGGCTAACAGGGATCAAACATGAGGCAGCTGTGGAAGGCTGAGCAAGAGAGCAGAGGTGATAGGAAGGACTAACAAGCTAGGGGCGTGGCTAGTTTGGTGCCACACCCGAGGAGAAACACAGGGATCAGGCAGATGGAGCAGGCTGGACTTGAGACCTGTACGTGACCGGTAATGAGAAAATATTATTTGTGATTTATTGCGGATTGTGGGTACTCTCCAGCTTACAGCTTGCACTTGCTTGGTAAGCAGTTTGAAACTTATGACCCATTTCTGGAATTCCTAAACTTTTCCTTTTACTGCAGCTGCGGATATGGGGGCCTCACTATAATAATTAGCCAACTTCAGTCATCATTACCGCAATTAGGTACTTATGATGAATATAACGGCAAACCATTACGACATATATTTCTTAAAAAAAAATTGATTTACACAATAATGATCTTTCACATTGTAAACTTTTTATTATTTATCTTTTACGTATTTGTGCACTTCTATGCATCCCAGTGTGTGTGAGAAGCAGGGCACGGGATCTGTGCATGTACCAATGTAGTCACATGTTACATCTTGATGACGTGCCCTTAAAGTAACAGTGAAATGCCAAGCCATTGATTCGAGAAAAGGTTTTTGTTGGTCAATAGCGCTTTCTGCTGCCTTTAGATAGCAATATGGCAACAATGCACCTGACTCCGCCTCATCTTAAGATCGACACGCCCACAGATGGCTGCAGATACATTAGCTATTTAAATGGACGAGGGGGCAGAATTGGGAAATGACAGCTGCGTCTGGCTGATGCTAGCAAAGACATTTGTGTCACGCCTGGTGTCACTTTGGATCGGGCCTGTATGTGTATTTTGTGTATTTTTATTTTCTTTCCTCTTTCTGAAGTTGTACATATAGCTTATTCAAGAAGTAGCTTTGAGATGTAAAACCAAAAAGATCTCCCAGAGCAAAGTTCAGCCGTCCCATAAAAATCAAATGGCATTCGGAGGCAGACATAGTTACATAGCTGCCCGCGTCAAATAATATTACCAGCCCGCTTATGTTTGGCTTACAAGTACTGCCCTTTGAAAACCTGAGTTCAGGTGAAGCATCCAGGTTTCTTGAGAAGAAAAAAATACAGAAAACAACGATCACCCATTAATCCAACCACTGTAACCCCAGCCTGGGCATTTTTGCATTTTAGTACCATCCTTACCCAATGATAAATATGATAAACACCTCCACCCCCAGTCAAAAAAAGAAAGGCAGTTTTTGCAGCCTGTAATCAGATCCAGCTTTTCTGCTTTTACGCGAGTGTTAAGTGTGGGCTGAGCTGGTAATGGATCTCCATCATATTTAGGTCACCTGGGGAGAGCGGCAGTTCAATAAGCGTTAACTCTGTATTTTCAAATGAGAGAAATAATTGGTCTCAAATCAGATTAGCATGGTGGAAAGGCACACAGAAAAAAGCTGAAAATGCATTTAAATACTTGACCTTTGATAAGCAGGTTATTTTAAAAAGGAAAATTATATTTTTAACCAATATACAGCATAAATTGTGCTTTTTTACAGAAAGACTACAGTGGGCAATCTGCAGGCTGATACTGAGGGGTAATGTGGAAAATGGATTGAAGGAATATATTTAATAAAGCCAAAAAAATCATATTAGATAGAGACACATCTTGTGAGAAATGGTGTTCCTCGCCCACTGAATGAACGCACACTCTGCATATCCGCATCTCCGGGGCCCCAGTTAAATAACAGTAAATATGTAAAATGGGCAGCCAAGCAGTTAAATTACCTCCAAATGCATTAAAAGTGAAATATGACCAGTGGTGGAATAATCCCGTGGTTTATCCAGCACCTCTTTGCAGTTTACATATCAATAGATTCATTGAATATAATACATGAGAACATTGAAAGTGAAAAGAGTGAAATGACATTACAAAGGGACTTCAACACATCCAGCCCCCACAGAATGCAAATGATCTTCTAAAACCAGAAGGTACATCTTCAAAATCACTTAGAAGATGAAGAATAAGGACATAACACTAAAAATTATTAAAAAAACAAAAAAAACAATGACATACAGGTGGAATCACAAAGAGCAGCCACTGAAGATGTACATGCACACCAGGGTAGGGAAGCAGCTCAGCAGACAGCACTGTTGGGCTGGAGTCACACCTTCTCTCTATGTGTGTGCTTTGTACACGTTCTCATGGTGTCATGGTCAGTGCAGTGGCTTCTTCCTGCAGTCCAAAAGCAGTTAGGTGAACTGACTTCTATAAATTGTATGTGCTCTGCAACAGATTGGCATCTCCTCCAGGGTGTTCCCCTGACTTATGCCCTGTGACGGACTGGCATCCCCTCCAGGGTGTACCCCTGCCTTATGCCCTGTGACGGACTGGCATCCCCT
>JABFEA020000101.1:1111123-1124007 GCA_019775915.2 Cyphomyrus plagiostoma | reverse complement strand
TGGACGACAGACTGTGAACCCCAGACTGTGGATGACAGACTGTGAACCCTAGACTGTGGACGACAGACTGTGAACCCTAGACTGTGGACGACAGACTGTGAACCCCAGACTGTGGAGGACAGACTGTGATCCCCAGACTGTGGAGGACAGACTGTGATCCTCAGACTGTGGATGACAGACTGTGAACCTCAGACTGTGGACGACAGACTGTGAACCCCAGACTGTGGACCCCAGACTGTGAACCCTAGACTGTGGAAGACAGACTGTGGACCCCAGACTGCAGAGCTCAGACAATGGACCTGCTGCTCAGTTTGTAGTGAAAATCACCACTGGATCCATCTTAACAGCAGATGTGATGGGCTGACCTCACTGCAATTACCCTTCTGCTCTGCTATGGGACAGGTGTCAAAAGCCATCGTAGGGGAGCAGGTGGCCAGGGGGACATCTGGAAATTATCTGCAGGGCAAGACACAGTAACACCCCCCATCCCTTGCAATTAATGTGACACTGTCACAGCAGACTTTTCTTACTTGGAGACAGTCATTCTCTTTCTGGAAAGGATTAAGATGCTGAGACTTCCAGCTCAGATGAAGTGGTTTTTGAAGGAGATTGGATTTGTTTTGGTGAAACTGTGTGCAGGGTCAGCAAGCCGTGTGGCTGGAGTGTAATTCATACTTTGGAGGAGAAGAATATTACAGTAAAAGCCAGGAATTCATGCATTTTACCTTCTTTTTTTATACAAAGGTAATCTTTAATGCTAGCGGACGTGATGCGCTTTCTAAACCGTTCAATATCTTGAGTTCGGATAGTATTAGGTGTCACTAGTTAATTCAGAAGTGCGACCCCAATCTTTTGTCTGTGAATAGTTCTTTTAAACTGACTCATCACATGTGATCCTTTATGGTGTATTTTATATGTGTGATGCAAAATGGCACCTTACCCTGCATACCTCATCTCTTTGTCTTTTTTTGTCCTTATGCTTGTACTGTTTCATCTATATTTGCGATTTTAAACTGTTTGTTATTTTTAATCTTGTATGGTTAGACTTGTGCCTTGGCACAATAATTTCCCACAGAATAAAATCTAATCTAATCTAAAACACAATAATCTGAGAAGGTAATTTAACATAAAAATTCAGGGAATTGCTTTATACTTTTAGTTTTTGAGTCTCAGTTGAGTGCCTTATATACAAGCTCTGCTTATGTGAAATACAAATGTGAGACATTAACTTCATGCTACTTATGAGGAAGTGGGATCTTAACTTTTTAATAATGTTCATAATTTATAGTGTGTAGCTTGTAGTGTCCAAACATATTTCTTTTTGCCTTTGCTTTTGCTGTGTGACTTGAACGATTGCGTGACTGTGATTTGTATTGGGAAGCCCCATCTTATTGGGACTGATCACACTGCCTTAAGAAATAATTCCAGCTATAATTTTTGGCAGCAATCGAGAGGCACACCAATTGCTCACAAGCAGAAATCCTTCTTCCACACTTCAGCCAGTATACATAACCATTTATATCACAGCTGATTTGTACAGAAGGCCCACGGCAAGATTTTCATAAAATCTCTTTACTTAAGAGGTTCTCCTTGGTACTGTTAAATTTAACAAGGTAGACATGGTAGTTTTAGCTCGGACACTGAGATTAACAGTTGAGAGATTAACGAGTGACTTTAGTGTACAGTCTCAGGGATTAGCGATTACATTCTAGTAGAACCACGTGTGAGACACACAGCAGATTTATTTTTACAGTTTGTCTGCTAATAGGGTCACATAGTGTTCGTCATGTTTTGGTCTTTTTTATTAAGTGGAAAGTAAATTATTAGTAGTTGTAAGTGTTTTTGCTTGCAAGGATATCTTCAGTCATGGTGGTAAATGAGAATCTGTGATGAAGCGTTAGATGGGAAAGTCCTATCGGTTATAGGACATTATTACACAACCACATGAACGAGATTAAAGGGGATGAAATCAGAATTTGGGGCTGCAGCAAAACACAACATACCAATAAATCATCTTTTTGGACAGAGAGAAAGATAGACTTAATCAACACAAAATCCTTTGTCATCTGACTCTCCCTCTGGTGACTTTTCCTTGTAACGGGTCGCTGGTCAGCAAAGCCATCTCACAGCTGCTTGGTGATGGCATGTCACTCTTCATACGGGCAGCAGATTTAACAAACAGAGTCGCTGTCGCTCGTTTCACCTGAATTATGTACAGTGAATGCATTTTGC
The DNA here is from genome assembly GCA_019775915.2 of Cyphomyrus plagiostoma. Lineage (NCBI taxonomy): Eukaryota > Metazoa > Chordata > Actinopteri > Osteoglossiformes > Mormyridae > Cyphomyrus > Cyphomyrus plagiostoma. Next base: position 1,121,775 of record JABFEA020000101.1, on the reverse strand, counting down.
TGGAGAGGTGCCTAAAGTGACATTAAGCACAGTTTGTTGAACAGGTATACATTTATATAAAATGGATCACTTCCTAATTGCTTATATAAATGTTCAATGATGGTGGGGATAGTGGAACATTATACATATCTACACCAGTATTCAGGGGTGGAGAGTGGGGGTGCAGGATGTACAGATCCACATCAAGCTTTTGTTTCAACCAACTAGCTGTGTACTCTGTGACTGTGACTCTTTATGCTCAACTGGTTGGTTGAAACAAAACCTAGGTTTGGATTTGTACTCTCTGGACCCGGATTTCACACCTCCACTAGTACTGTATTTAAAATTAATTTTAGTTTTCCAACCATTCTGCTTTTTATAGTTTCTGCTTCATTTTCCTAGATATGTCCTTCTCATCTTTGTTTCTCCACTCTTGTTTTTGTTCAGGCAGAGGTGGCCAGCATCCTCACACCGCCATGTGTCTGAGCAAAGTTCTGCTGAACGTTAGCGTCTCTCCACTGAAGCTCTTCCTGTTCTGCTCAGCCTCAGGACAAACAGAAGATGCCAGGGCCTAAACTCAATGCATCTGCTCCACATTTATACTCTTACACGGAATTTATTATATTTCCTTAAAATCGATGTCACGAAGCAGATGCCTTTAAGTGCAGTCCCCTTTAATAATTTGCATTTACAGCCAGACCCATAAATCCTCATAAGATGTCAGTGGTTACAGATAGATGTTGACAGCAGCAGTTAAAAACTACAGGGCATCTCACTTTTCTATATGTGTCACTTCTGTCACACGTAAATAAATCCTGTTTCCAAATATATTGCCCAGAAACAAAATGACAAAACACCAGTGACAAATACAGCGAATCCTGTTACACTTTGCTTATGAGTTGTAAAAGCAGCCATGATATATTGCCCCTGTAAGAAGGGTTGTTTCTGTCTAGTCTTTGTGGATTATAAATCTGTTCTGCCCCGTCTCTGTTTTTGCACACAAAGTCGCACTGCATCTAAACGATTCCTCACATCCCCCTTGGCTCCTGTTATTCATGACTTAATTTCCGTGTGATAAAATATCTGAGGACCATTATTTTGATATAGGCATAAAAGTGCATGTTAAACTAAAGGTGGCGTATTTATGTATCAGAAGGTACCGATCGCATGCTTTTGTCAGTGGCTGCCGTTCACATCAGTTCCATAAAATGTGAAGGATGCCACTGTTATACAGTACCTGCCTCTCTGCTATAGACTGGCACCCCCTGCAGGCTGTACCCTACCTTGCGCCTGTTGCTTCCTGGGAGTGGCTGCAGGCACATGATCGCCATGAAGAAGCAGTCACGGAAGATAGATGAATGGAACGACACTGGCGAACTCCTTATACCACAACACTGATACTGTTTAGAAGATCAAACATTAATCTATTCTAAACATCAGTCAATTCTAAAACCTTTCGGATGTCTGATTTATTTGTAAACTTCTGCACTTTTATGAATACTTGTTAATGTATTTTGTGTATACGGTGACTATGAGCTTGAAATGTACAGGCGTTATGAGAGGGTGATACAGAGGCTTGGTTGCCTGGGCAAGTCTGGGCAAATTTGAGATCACATGTGTCACACTCGTGCTTTCAGACTCACACAAGAGATTTTATGGCAAATCTGTATTATTCCATTATAAACCTAAAATTAGATACATCAAAAGCGTTGGGGTAGTTTGCAAACCCTACAGACTATTTACAAGGTAATAAAACTGTTATATGCATGCAAATGAGTCACGCCAGCCAGCTGACCAAAGTTGGCAAGCCTACATTGCAGGACTGTGGGTTCAATTCTGCACAGGATCTCTCTTAGCTTCCCCCCATGTTCCAGGGTTACGTGACGTAGTGCCTCTAAATTGTGTGTTAGTGTATGCGTAGGTGATCACTTTCTGATGGAGGGGCATCTCACCCAGGGCATGCCCTGTGCACTGTGGCACAAGCCCCAGGCTCACTGTGGCCCTGGCCTGCATTGGGTAAGTGGCTTTGTGAAACAGATGGATGGTGTTAGAGAAGTTTCTATAATACAGGCCCTTTAACACAACATCAGATCATCTTCTCTATGCTTCATGCTAATGGGGAAGAATAAATCCAACAAATTGAAATGCAGAAACAATTAAAAATGTGCACTTAGTGCCAGACTCGCATTAAAATTCAAGGAGCATTACGCTGCCATGGTATTAGACACACAAAGTCCACAGTGTGCAGAAACAGCCAGCAGTACCCAAAGTCAGCTGTGGGCTTGGAACAAAAACTGATGTTAGGGAGAATCATTTAAAGGTTGTTATGTAAGCAATTGTGCTGAGTTGGAGTGAACAGAATTTGACATATGATGCTATGGAAAATATGAGTGCAACTTTGCAATTAATCATAGTTTGCATGACAAAAAGAGAGATGCCAGATGAGAAAAGGCATTCCAATAGTCGTACTGGGGTTTCTCTCTTTAAGGCCTGGGGACTAATGGCATCGGCCTCGACCGTGCTGATCAGCCAATAGGATGCCCTGCCACCGAAGCATGGACCAGGCTCTCCTCACAGGCTCGGAGATCCAGAGGGGAGGGGAATCACTAGTCCATAGAAAAGGAAAACAAAAATTGTGTAGACTGCAGGTCTGAGAAGCTCTGAGGAGCTGCAGTCTCTCCCTTTATTCTATTGCTTGTCTCTTTAGATTTTCCAGAGTTAACTTCTATCACCTTTGACATTTGCAGACTTTGTTTTTTGTAACACTTTGGAATTTCTCAATGCCTGTATGTGTATCTTAGTATTTTAGTGTTATGGAGTTACTGAACTCTACAAAGTAGAGGGATCATATAAGATGACTCATGTGATATGCATTTTAGTAACATCAATGAAATGATGCCATAAGGTTTCCATTAGACTGCACTACAACTGCATTCAGTCTTCAGGAATTCATGTTCATATCTACATTGGGTATAAAACCAGGTTGAAGTTGGGTTTTCTAAGGACTTTAAAACCCCTCAGGAGACCTGTTTTGAAGCACATAGTTACTATCCAACTTCCATTTACACTCACCCAATTGAAGGCTGCAGAAAGCCTGTGTGGGGTGCAGCTCCCTAAGTAGGAGGAAGCTCACATAACCATGAGAAGAACATGCAACTTCCCCATGTAAGGAACGGTGGTGGAAAAATAATCTCTCAGGCCTCGGGATGTGAGACTACAGTGGCAGCCACCCCTACCCATTCAACATTTAAAAAACTGTAGGTCTAGCGTTGGCAATTCTATGTGTAGTCAACTACAGTGGCACCTCGGTTCTCAAACTCACTAGAACTCAAATTTCTTGAAAGTCGAACAAACCAGTTTGACCTGGAACTCGATCTGAATATCAGAAGTCGAGCAGTGAATGCTGACTTAATATAAATTGTATGCGCCAGTTAATGAGTCTACATTGTAACAGTTCTAGTGAGTTCGAGAACCGAGGTACCACTGTATTGGAAAATCATTTCAAACTTGAAGTGTTAGGCAAAGTTTATAAGTCGTTACTCAACATCCTAGTCCGAGGATCTCAATATGTAATATTGCTGTTACTTAAAATTGAACTTCTAAAACATTCCAAACTGATACCTTTATGTAGCTGTAAGAAGTCTACAAAATAGAGTGATAGTGCTGCATCACATGACCTGGCCACCTGACCTAAACACAGTAGAGATGATTTTGGAGGAGTTTGACTGTAGTGATGGAAAAGAAGCCAATGCGTGTTCAGCATATGTGGGATCTCCTTTATGACAGCTGGAAAAGCACCCAATGAGGGCTCAGCATATGTGGGATCTCCTTTATGACAGCTAGAAAAGCACCCAATGAGGGCTCAGCATATGTGGGATCTCCTTTATGACAGCTAGAAAAGCACCCAATGAGGGCTCAGCATATGTGGGATCTCCTTTATGACAGCTGGAAAAGCACCCAATGAGGGCTCAGCATATGTGGGATCTCCTTTATGACAGCTGGAAAAGCATCCCAAAGGCCACCTCATGGAACTGGCATAGAGAAGATCCAGGAGCAATTGGGGTTAAGGGCCTTCACCAAGGGCCCAATAGTGGGGTCACTCTGCCAACCAAAGGATTTGAACAGGCAACCTTCTGACTCCCCACCCACAGACATGCCCCCTTATGGTAGAGAATAAACCACAAGAGAATAGTACAAGTAAACCTTACTTTGCGTAGGTGTGCCTAAACATTTGATTGGTACTCTGCATATGTGTGCGTGTAGATTAGGTTTATATTACTTAGTAGGGACCAAATGTGTCTCAGAATGTCATAAAAACCTGTTTTTTTTTATATTGTGGGGACATTTTTTCGGGTGCCCACAAAGATCTGTGAATGCAATCAAAAAAGTAAAAAAATCGTATTTTGAGTGGTGAAGAATGGGTAAGGTTGTAGCTGGGTAGTGGTTAGTATTGTGATTAGAGTTTTCCCCATAGAAATGAATGAAGAGTCCCCACAAAGATATAATTACAAACCAGTATGCGTGGATGTGTGTGCAGCCTATGCCATCATACCTAGAAGTTCTGGAAGTTTTTGCTGTAAGTACTTAATTGGAATAAATAATTGGTGCTTTTAGACAGACATTGAAGCAGTGCTCCTTTTCGTATCTCCCCTCCCATCTCCTGCATCAAAGAAATAAAAAGTTAAAAAATAAATGTAGAGAATGTTTCATCACATTCAGGAAGAACAAAAAAAAACGCTGCCCGCATTTGAAACGATGATATTTAAATAACGGGAGTTACTTGAATCAGAAATTCAAGAAGCGGGTTTCTGGAAGCCGTAACATCAGCATGTCACAACAAGGCCGTTCTGGGCTCTGCAGCTCGGAATTCTCTCGGATCGGTTTCCCAGATTCCAGATCTCTCCGAAACCAGAGCAGACACAATGCTGCCCTTGTGCGTCCATCTGATGTTAGCACCGAGGAAAGGTTACTGTTGGCTGCGGCACTTCCAGCAAACACAGGAAATGCGCTGTTGAGTATCTTGTGTGTGCATAATCACACAATGATTATATGGCGATTATGGTCATGTCAGTCTGATAAACACTTCATTAGATCAGCTCCTTAAATGCCTCAGTGGCTACGGGTCATTGCGCTCTCTGCGCTGATTTGGTGCTGTGATTGGCCCTTACCCATCTCCATTTAACTAATCCCTGCTCCTCCCTCAGCTTTACTTTTGATAACGTTTTGCTTGCTGAGGGGAAAAGATACAATACTGTCTTTTCATCATTGTCTTTCTTGAAACAGCATGATGGCATTGATCTTAGATCTGTGGTTCAGCAGGGAAAGGAGTTAAAACTATACCTCTTAATCCGTATGAGTAATTACAGACTTAATATGTCCATAAAACTCACAAAGGGCACAAAACTTGCAATTCTTAAGTTCAAGTTTATACTTTTATTTTATTATTGTTGCCTTTCCTACAATGTTATTTTTTTTAGTTGTTTCGGTGCATCTTTACATTAATTCTAATCTATGAATTAGCACAATCGAATTTGGATGTCCTTCATAAAGGTTTCGTTATTTCTTCAAGACGTTTCTAAAGCTAAGGGTGACCCTGGACCATAACAATGGATGCGTCAGCATGGAAAGGCCAGCGTAAGTCAAGCCAGGTTTTAAAAACAAAATCTGCATTTGTAATATGTTTATCTATCCATCTTACCTAACTGCTTATCCAGTGCAGGGTAACAGCTAGCGAGCATGGAGCATATTTCAGGAAGCACAGGAAGCTCGGGTGCTAATTCATCACAGTATGGGCAATTTAAAGACACTGACGTACAGTACCTTACTGCATTCTTTTGTACTTAGGGAGAAAAGTGGGGAGCCCAGCGGAAACCAACCATGCACCCTGCACACACAGAGCAGCGGGTGGGAGCCGGAGCCGGAGCCATGAACCTGGCGGTGTGAAACTGCAGCGCTAACTGCGAAGTCGCTAATAATATCCATGTTATTCAATACATAACGGTCACGCATAATATATGCAGCATTAAATATGCATACTATTTTAACAGAACGCGTGGGTAATCTAATTTACTTTTGTTCCCTTTGTCGAAGTATCATTGTCGCATTTGGAAATTATTAATATTATCAGTCAATCAAATAAGTTTTAATTTGAATAAATTTTTAAAAAGTGCTTTAAAAGTCTCTGTACCCTTCCGTGCTCCCCGGCCTACTCTGCCGTAGAAATGTAAGGTAGCCACCGGATAAAATCTATATAATTTCAGATGTAGCACTGTATTTTTATAAATGCTATAACTAATACATTACAACTTATACCAACTTATACTGTGGAGAAATATACCACAGTAAATATACTCTGATTCAGCAGCTCCATCTGCTGTGCATTAGTGAAATATATTAGATTTGTTATGTGCACAGTCTATTACGTATCGTTAAAACACATGTATTACTTTTCAGCATAAGAACACACTTAAATCAATCCATTTCTAATATGATTCAGTGACGCATCCTAAACGGTTCACGGGATTTTTATATACTGATTTGTGTCTAATCATCTTAAGATACTTTACACTCTGCCAACTGAAGTAAAACAACTAATTATTTCGTTGTAAACGTTACCAACAGTTCTACTCCCAACCGCTAGGAGCGCTCTCTGAAAAACCTATAGTGAGGGTAAAGGAGAATAGCGTTGTCTTTGTTCAAGTACAGCCGTGGGGGCGGGGATTTGCCATCGCAGCCATAGCAGCCGCAGCCGGACGTGTAAACATTGCTACCACTTGTTGCCAAAACTGCATTTTTTATTCGCTAAAACGAGTAACGGTGGAAAAAGTAGCGGTCCTAATATTCCGTTTTAGAGGCCTGACATGTAGCTGATATATTTAAGTTGCTCCTCTAAATTTATGAAGTGCATTGGAATAGCCAGCTAAGTCGCTAAAACAGTAGGGCGGTGTTTAAATCTCTTTTTTCCCTCAGTTTATCAGCTTTACATGACTGCCGTCTTCCAGTATACGCTGTTGGTACCTGATGCTGGTTATGCTGACTGGCAGAATCGGCGCCGACGTGTAACTGTATTGATTCCTGTTTGCCTCAATCTCTGCACATTCTGTTAGTGTCAAGTGTGTGTGTTGGACCGTTATTTCGCTCTGTTGTCTTATTAGCTGCTCAGTTGGTCTTAAAAGTCTGAGTTAGTCAATCTCTGTAAGACCGTGTTAGTTTGAGCTAGTCGGTCTCTGTACTTAACTCCCGAGAGGAAATTAGACTGTGTTAGCTCGCGTTACTTTGTGTGCTACCCCCTGAAGTCTCCCCACCGCCGGGATGACCCGAAGCTGAAGCAGCGGCCTACCATGGGAACGACGCGCGGAGCCTCGCATCTGGATCTCTCGCGCTTCCTGGGCAGCCCAGTGTGCTCGCTTTGCGGTTGCACGAGTGGATTTCTCTAAGTCTTGGAGTCCCAAGTGCGATGTTCAGCCTCATGGCTAACTGCTGCAGCTTGATGAAACGCTGGAAGGAGCCAGCAAGGTCAGTGCTTTCCGGATTACTTGGTCGTTGAATTTTGTGTTGTATAAAATGGTGTGTTTATTTGCCTGATTCAAATAATAAATGTGACCCGTACTGCGGTGCTCTATGTCCGACCTTAATAATTGATTCTCATATCGTGACCCGCCCCCGGTGTTTACATGTTCTTCCAGTGTTTGTGTCGGTTTTCTTTGGATACTCCAACTTCCTTCCGCAATCCTAAAGAAAATATGCCACACAAAGTGCCCCAAAGGGGCAAATTATGCGTAAGTAAATGTCATGTCGTGCCTGGCATCCATCCAAGGTGTCCCCTGATTCTAGCCCTGTGCTTCCTGGGATGGGTGTCAGACTCAAACGACGATGAACTGAGAAAGTGCTTCTGGATGATAAATGGTATTGGTGCAATTATTTAACGGGAGAATAAAGTGATACCGAGGCAGTCACTGTGAAGGTTTGATCGTCCCAGGGTTACGGGGTTTGGCCAGTGGTAGGAATGAAGTTGTAACGTTGTTCAAAGCTGCTGTGAAGTGGTGCGAGTGCTTGCGCTCTTGATAGTAGCTGCTGCGCTTGTCATCTGTTGATGGCCTTGACTGTACGGTACGGCTCACTCCATTCAGGATCCCGCAGATGTCGTCCCATATGGCTCCGACCTTCTGTGATCGCGGCGCAAACTCCACAGGCCCGAATTTTTTCTCGCTGTTTGGTGCTTTTCCCGTCAACAGCCGTCCTAGTGAGAGGAGCAGTAGCGAATGTGCCTCTGAACGTGTTGGGGATGTGAGATTGGAAGAAGACCGTGTTGTTATATATTTCAAGATGATGCTTCCTAGTTTCTTTAACTATCTGTCTCTGAAATGTGACCTAATGTGTCACCCTGATAAGTTAGACTGAATTTTCATGCCTGTACACTTGTGCACAGTAGACGCACCAAAATTGAACCGTTTGGGATACTTTTAAATTTTATGACATAAATTACATAATTTCCATAATTAAATATAATTGTGTTGTGAGCATTTTAAAATTTTTGTCTGCTTTGTAAAGTTGATGTTATTGTTCCTGAATTTTGATTTTTTTTATTTGTAAAATAAAATGACAATATGCTGGATGCATGTTTCTGTGTGTATTTCATATTTATTAGTTAGTTATAAGTAATATGTGGGGGGAAGCTTAGTTCTAAGATGTTAGGTTCAAGGCAGGATGAAGCAAAGAAAACTGGTCTGTTGTATCTAATGCAGTAAGTGAGAGTTTTGTTGTGCAGCTGTTTACAGAAGAAAATGGTAAATCCCCTGTAATCTGCCCCCAGAGACTGGGTGGGGGCAGGGATGCATAGCGACCTACAGCCAGTGGTGTGGTCTGTCAATGAAGCAGTGGCCACACCCTGTAATAGGAAATCACCTGGGCCGCGTGGTTATGGTGCGTTCGTTTTTCTCTCGGAACTTGGAAATTCCGAGTTGAGTGACATCACGTCCGACAATCTCAGTTCCAGCTACCAACATCTCGGAACAAACATGGCTGCCTCCATGAATGCGCCGCTGTGTGTTGTCGCTTTATATTTTAGCAGATTTGGAGTGAGATTATTTTTTCCGAAAGACAAACAAATAAGAAACACGAACTAGTCAAACCACATTAAAAGCTTTATAAAATATTTTAGTACATTCATGGCGATATTCTTTTTTCGAGAGGCAAACAAACTACAAACAAACCAAAGACACTAACAAGTCTGGTAGAAATCTGATATTGCATGCTAGGATACTGTTACGATATTCTCCAAATCGAACAATTACATTAATAAAAATACTTTTAACAAAATAAACATTTTAAAAGATTTAGAAAATAGAATTACTGTTGAGCGTGTAAGCCGCCATGTTGAAATTACGTCACTGGGGCAACTCGGACAACAAAATCTTGTCCGACTTCAACGTCATAAAAGAGGCATGTTTCCGACTGGAAGTGACGTTTTCATCCGAGTTCCGAGTTGGAAAGAAATAATCGAATGCACCATCAATGTCTTTGACCTGGGGTGGCACTGCTGTGTTAGCATAAGGTTAAGTCTTGGTGTTTGCCTTGGTTAGCCTTAGTGTTTGGGTATGTTTGTATGCATAGGGATATGAACAAAGGGGTTTTCCTTTCAGCTGAGAAATTTTTCTTTCATGCCCCCTTGAATATTACATCTGTCATCTGAAATGCCACAGTTACGCATATCTGTTAATCATATAGTTGATTCTGCAGCTTTTTTTAATGCTTTTGTATTGAACATTGTACTGTACTTGCATTGTTCCATTTCTTATTACATCATTAGCACATTCAGCTATTACATTATCACATAGACAGTAATTTTAGGTAGCATGTGATAGACGGAGTTTTTATTTGGAAGGATATAACTATTAGTTTGGTTTTCCCTTGTATGAAATAATGTAGGGTATTGTAAGGAAATCATTTCAGTGTCCTTTTTGAAACACTCAGTTTTCTTCTTCTCCAATTTCAAACCTGTAGGATTGAAAGAATTATGGAAAATCACAGTATATAAATAATATTGTCCCTGAAAGCCCAAACCTATATGTCTGCAATGATAACTATAGATGTATTATCTTCCTGTTGGGAATTGCAAGTGTATGAGTGGGGATTCAGATATGCAATGCTGAACGACTGAACCCCCACACATAACAATGAGCGGTGTTATCATGCTGTGGACACAGGTGTAGCTCCAGTAATGAGTGCTGACTCATACAGCCTGTAAATCTCTGCACACTGGTCAGCTAAGCTCCTGTTAATGCAGAAGGGCCAGTGCCTCTTATGGGTGTCTGGTTAAATGGGCTTCCTGGGATCAACCACTATATCAGTGCTGCCCAAAAAAGCAGCATGATGTCCAACATTTTTGCAGATTGACCCATGTACTACTTTGTTAAAACATTATTTTGTTCTCCCAAGAGGAATATGTTAATTTCGTATTATTTATTTTAAACTTTATAGGAAGGTAACATTGCTGATGGTGGGACTTGACAATGCGGGGAAGACTGCTACTGTCAGAGGGATACAGGGAGGTGAGACTTCACAAGTCATAATTAATTTGTGGATCATTGACTGTTCGGGGGGGGGGGGGGGGGGGGGGGGGGCGGGGGGGGGGGGGGGGGGGGGGGGGGTGGGGGGGGGGGGGGGGGGGGGGG
>JABFEA020000101.1:1073333-1111023 GCA_019775915.2 Cyphomyrus plagiostoma | reverse complement strand
CTTTTTAGGAATGTAACTTTGCTGATGGTGGGACTGGACAATGGGGGGAAGCCTGGTACTGTCAGTGGGTTACCGGGAGGTTATACTTCACAATTCATAATTAATTTGGGGATCATTTACTGTTCCCCCCCCCCCCCCCCGATTAATGGTGGAATTGTCTGTGTTTTCTTTTTGTGGGGGTGAGAGTAATGGCTCATTTGATATACAGATTCTATTTGTACTGGAATAACTAAAAAGCAGGGCATGTAGCTGTTTGTCTTGTCAAACTTTCCAAATGAATGTTAGCCCATTGAGTGTCCTTAAAGTTTCAGCCTGTATTACCAATTTCAGAAACTGTCAGTAAGGAGACTGCTACTTTGGATCGCATCCCTAAACATGCTTTTGTGTAGTTCATTTATTAATAGCTATCACATTTACACACTATGATGTGTGTAATTTCTTCAATAGGATTGCATTTAGAAATGGTGGCAAAATGGCAACTACTCAGCGTTTATTAGGATGAATATTCACATGTGTTTAATTTTGTTGATCTGCAGAAAACCCTGAGGATGTGGCACCCACCGTGGGCTTCTCTAAGGTGGACCTCAAGCAGGCTAAGTTTGAGGTAACCATCTTCGACCTCGGAGGCGGCAAGAGGATCCGTGGAATCTGGAAGAACTACTATGCGGAATCCTACGGTGTGGTTTTTGTGGTGGATTCCAGCGACATCCAGCGCATCCAGGAGACTAAGGACACCATGGCAGAGGTTCTGAGACACCCCCGCATTGCTGGGAAACCTGTCCTTGTGTGAGTAATGTAGTTACTGCATGCTGATGGGAGGGCAATGGATTTAAAAAAGAAGTGTTATTTTTTGCATTCGTTCTGACTTTTTGTTCTATTAAAGAAGATCCATAAACAATCCAAGTGCGTTCCTCATGTTCTTCCTTTAGGAAACACAAGGTGGCAGTGTTGCTTCTCAAAAAGGCACTGTATGGTTTCAGTTGGAAAACAACTCCAGACAGTCCTGACATTTCTGTCTCTCTGTTGGGAGTGTGTTAGTATGAATATTTGTTGTATATTGAGTGAAATCACATAATTTTCACTTAACAGTCCTGTTTCCATGTCAGCACACACATAAAACACACAATCGTTGCATAGTTTCTTGAGCTGGGACTCCCATAAAATGTAACACACTGTGTGTCATAATGTTATGAGGTATAGCAGCTGCTCTCCTCTTTTATGGAAGGCTTGCAGCCCCCCCCCCCGCCAAGTCCCTCCCAAGCATGAGCTGGATAATGTAAGCACTTGGCACAAGACACACTCTTCCTCTGCCCGTCATCCTCATCAAAGAATCGTCTCCAGTTTGTCTGAGCGATGCTGCCTCCATCCTTTCCACTGATGGGCGCGTGCCAGGCATGGTGTCCAGCTAGGCACTTATAAAGCCCCCCATGCTGGGTTAATGGGGTTAGACCATTTCTGAGAAGCCCACTCCTGGCCTAATGTAGGCACTTAACACAAGTGTCTGCCTCAAGCACTGCACAGTGGCCAGACCTGCAGCCATTGCAGGGAAATGCCTTAGCATGAGAATGACACCATTTTTGGTCTGTTATTACTGTGTGCTGCCCTGAAGTAAAGGGTAAAAACTGTTGAAATGGCAGCCTGTGATTTAAAGTCAGGTTGTTCAGATACAGCCTTTACAATAGTAAGTTTTAGACGTGTGAGTGTTTGAACTAATCTTGACATCAGCTGTGTGGCACTGTTGGGTGGAATGATTTTCTTCAGCATTTAATGTAAAAAAATAGGTTAAATAGCATCCTAGCATATCATACACAAACTGCCTTATATGTTGACTGTATTTATTAGAATTAATAAAGTATTTTTTTTGTACATAAATGGTTCATTGTTATGTTTAGAGTTAACAGTTACTGTTGTTATAAATAAACATGCCGTGAAGGTCGGTGCTTATAATTATGAATAATGGGCCTCATTTCGTGTTTAAAAATGTCCGTAGTTTCATGTAACAGGTGAGGACGTTTGGCACCCCACAGGGTTTTCAGTCCACATCAGTCATCTTGCTGATGTGATGTGCTGTTAAAGTTCATCATGCCCTTGGCCCTTATCTTAGCCAGATGGAAGGCAAGGTCCTTTGTGTGCTCTTTGGTTTTTTTTGGGGGGGGGGGCAGTCATTATGCGCAAGTTGTGTTGTCTTAACTACTGCAGTGCTATTGTAGTGAGCCCAAAAACACTGAAGCCTTCGCATGCGATTGGCTGAGCTCAGTGAACACAATTGCGACAGCAGTAGCAGCATGTTCCCTTGAAGGGGTTCTCCTGTTTGTACCTAGCTGCTTTTTTGATATTCTCCTTGATGCTCGCTGTGAAGTTTTGTGTCTTCTCCACTTGGGCCTGGATGTTCTCCATGTGTTCCCCCTGCTCCTGCACCAACAGGCAGATGTCCATGAAGAGGTCATGCAGCTCCTTCATGCTGCTCTCCAGACGAATGAGCTCCTTGTGGCGCCTCTCGATTTCACAGAGCTGCGTACGGGTAACCTTAGCCTCATCCAGGAAGTTCTCGCTGAAAACCTTCCACCTGCCCTGCTCCACCATCTTGTCCACTTCCTCCTCTGATGTTTCCTGCCCAGAAATCTCCAATTGACGGATGATGAACTTCCTGCACTTTTCTCGCCTGCTCATTAGAGTCTCATTATATTGACATGTGACTTTCTGGAATTGGCGCAGGAGCATGGAATGCTGGGAACGCTGGATGCGGGTTTCAGTGCCTGACGGGTTGCTCTTTGCTTCTGTTTGCTTCACCTGCTTGAGCAGGGTGTCCAGCTGCTTGTAGATACTCTCTGCCTGCAGTTTGATGTCCAAAGTGACACTGTTCTCCTTTTTCATCACGTTGAAGCTCCGCATAACAGCCGTCAGGGTCTTCTGCTCCTGGCTGAACTTATTGACCTCCGCCTCCAGGTGGTAAATGTCCTCTCCGATGTATTGTGCCTCTCGGAGGAAGTTTTCCAGTACTGGCTCCTTCTCAAAGATCACTGCCTCTGAAGTGATGGGCACGTCATCTTCCTCCTCCTCATCCGTGAAGGGGTTGTTGTCATCCTTGTTTTCCTCTTGGGCATCTGTTGTCTCCTGCAGCTCCTCCAGTCGGTCCTTCATTGTTCTGGATTTCCAGGCGCTCTTTTACACACAGAAATGCTGTCAGATTCTTCGTAGTCCCTGGCCTCCATGCAATTCCATTGACTATTTTCGAAGTGCAGAGAGTATGTTTTTTAGCTCTGAAATAACATAAAAGGCAAACTAGCAAAATGCTAAGAAATCTAGAGGGGTGACACCTTGGGTTTACAAACGGTATTGTCTTATTTTCATTTACATGGAATTGTAAGTGGTTTATTTCAAGAAAGGACACAGTCTTATAGTTTACACTAAACAACTATTATTGGGCCATTAATCATTTTAGTCCTCATTCTACTGCAGTATGGGGAATTCCCCCACCCCCCATGAAGTTGACTTAAACTCACATTCCTTGGTGCCTATTCCATCTTTCACTGAAAGTCAGTATGTTTTGCATTCTGCATTTATGTTCTGTGTGGGGCCTGTATACAGTTCATATCCAGCTTGGAATATTCTTTCTTGTATTTGAAAATGCCAAAATCGTAGTTAAGCATTTCTGAATTGAACATTAAGAATTCGCAGGTGGTTTATCCTCAGAAGTGTAATTGATAGCATTTTGAATTAATAAAGTTTGGTGTAACTTTCCATCCAGTGTGGATCATGAGAGATTAAATTACCATCAACCAAATCTGCTATACAGATTAAGAATAATTTGCAATGATCTGAAACATGTCGCCACATTCTATTAACACATGTGTTGTGTAACAGATCCATTTTGCTTTCTAACAGTTCGGTCTGAAGATATGTTTTCATAAAAATTGTTTTAATGGAAATTAAAATTTAATGTGCTAAATGTGTGTTATATAGCAATTGTTTAAAAAGATACAAAACAAAAATATTTTAAGGTGAGTATGTATTTGTAGACATGTCAGATACCCACCACCTTTATCTAGAAAACAATGTTGTTAAGAAACCACTCTGATCATATTTGTGTCACAGGACTGATCACTTGTTTTGCCTTCATTGTGAGGCAGATATTAAATGAATGTCTCTTCACTGGACTTAACTGTGTTTGTAGATCATGTTACTATTTAACGGGAATGCAAAGCTTCTCTGCCAAAGCCATAAACAGTTATGTTACCTTGTTGTCTGGTACGAGTGAAACGCTGAGTTGGAGCCAAAGCCAGGTGTCTGCTTGCTGTCTTATGGAGTCTTTCTGTCACAACAGCGTTACTTTTCTTTAATGTGCACGTGTTTGTATATTTCTTCAGCCTTTACCTCTCCATACACTTTCTAGACCATCCTGGAGTCTATACCCTCCACTTCACCAATATCTGTAGCACCTTCATGCGTATAGCGCCGGAAGTGGAGGAGAATGTGGTTCTCCCAGTCCACAGCCACACCTCCGGCTACATACTGAGTGTTTGCCGTTATGGTGCAATTCATGAGGCCATCTGATAAATATATAGTGACTTAATGAAATTTCTGTAAGGAAATGTGCGCTGTATGTTTCTGAATTTTTCCTTCCAATGTTGTCTATAAGGGACTGTAGCCCTTGGGTTAAACAGCTTTGCCTTCCTGCATTAAGAAGAAGCATCAAATTTATGGGAGTATTAAAAAATGATTTGGAATGGAGTTTCAGAAACTAGCTGCCTATTTAATTTCTCCAGGCTCTTCAGAGTCAATTTAACAGCACAATCTCCCATTCACAGCATTATGATTTTGAAAGGGTTTGCCATTTATATAAACTATTTCCTTTAAAGTATCTGCTGTTACATTTTATATAAAAACAAATTATGTACTTATCCATTTATTTTTGTGTTGTTTTATATTTCTAAATTCTGAATGAGAAAATTCTGTAGCAAAGAGTTTCTGTCACAGAAAATGTGTTGTATGATAACTAGAACTATTACAATTTAAAGACTATAATTATCAGCTTTTTAGTTTGAGCACTTTTTATCAATGGTGACACTGGTGTAATTACTGGTGTTTTAGTCAGATTATGTATCCTGGAGCTCAGATTTGACCTATGATCTTTGAAGATGGGAACATTTCTTTGATTCTAGGGGAGATGAAGACTAATAGCTTGGGGGAGCAACAGTTACCACTGATTCCCCTGCCCCATGTTAAATATTAATTAGAAAATGTGCAGGACTTTTTAGTGTCCAGGGCAACTGAGGATTTTGGACCCCCCAGTTCTACAGACTATTAATTGTAGTTTCGGAAAACACATGGTTCTGTCCAATTAGTTTAGCGTGGTTTTTTTGTGTTAGAGAAATGAAAAAAACCTGTTATACAAGATGGGTGCAAAAGGTGCATATCACGTGCATAGCTGTACAATCAGCTAATAGATTGCTGTGCCATGACTTGTATGTAGCCAGAAACAGCCATTACTTAGTTCCCCTTTTGATTTTATGGAATATGTTGTGTGGGATATACTGTAAGATAATCCTCAGAGAGTCTACTTCTTCAATTTGTTCATCAATTTCCTGATTCGAATCAAGAAACTTGAGTTTTTGGCTGCGTAACTATTTGCCCTGTTTGTGCCCCACATTGGTAATTGCAAAATCATGGCATTGTTGTTTTCTCCTCCCTTAGACTGGCCAACAAACAAGACAGAGATGGTGCGTTGGCAGAGGCAGACATCATAGAGCATCTATCCCTGGAGAAGCTTGTGAATGAGAATAAATGTCTCTGTCAAATTGTGAGTGTGCTTTTTTGGGATCGAACATGTATCTTTTGGCTGGTCGGTTGAGTTATTTTGAATAAAATGTGGTGCCAAGGTCAGATTTTGACACTTATGCTTGGCATATCATTATCAAAGATGGAGTTGAGACATTGCCATTCACACTGCAGGAGCCTTGCTCGGCTGTCATTGGCTACGGGAAGAAGATGGACAAGTCCATTAAGAATGGGCTGAACTGGCTCCTGAACAACATTGCTAGGGACTACGAGGGTATCAGCGAGCGCGTGCAGAAGGATACTGCCGAGCAGAAGGCTCAGGAGGAGGTGGAGAAGAGGGAGAGAGCAGAGAGAGTCCGGCGAGCTCGAGAAGAGAGGTGAGTGTCCCATGAACCCCTGGATTCCCTGTAAGGCAAGAATCGTTCCCTACAATAATGATTTTTTCTAAATGAAAGGTAATCACAAAACTAGCAGATAGCATTTATGCTTTTAAGAAAAAGCTGAGAGCAGGTGACCTTGGACACAGACCATAATGTTGCCCCACACAGCCTTGAGGTTAGCCTGCCTGTGTGCAAGCCTTGTGCTCTTCTGAAATGGTGTCCTCTTCCGCAGGGATAAACAAGAGCGAGAAGAGGCTGAGAGGGAGGGGAGGACTATGCAGACAGGGCAGGAGGAAGATGGTGCCAGTTTGTCTGACCCTTTCCAGCCGATTGCCGATGTCATCACAGAGGTGTGAGATTGAGATCTAATCCCAACTCAACCCTCACACACCCTTTTCATATACTGGGCAGTTTTTACTTGAAATAGGTGAATACATAAAATGCTGACTCCTAAATAAAACAAAACTGAAGTTTTAGTTTCATAATAAATCATTAATTATTGTTAATTAGTGCTGTCGAGTCAATGTCATCTCCGAACATAAAAGGTTTCTTCAGAACTTTGTCTTTTGTAGAGATCTTCAGGCTTCTCATGCATGGTCATTGTTTGCTGGTCAATCTCTTCTTCACCTTCAGTTTTTCTAAATGTTTTGGGCTTTTCCAGTATACTGAGTCTTATCAAAATATGCCTGAAACAAGACAACTTCAGTTTGATTATTCGTGATTCAAGTGAAAGTTTGGGATTGATTTGATCTTGATTTGCTTTCCTCACAGACCATGGTGTTCTTAAGTCTTTGCTGGCACCAAAGCTAATGCCATAGTTTTACATATTGACCTTCTGATATCCCCTGGTTTTTTCAGTTATCCATACACCCATCTCATCATCTTGTTCCTTGGCCTTTCCTGAATACATTGACATTGGCTCTTTCAATTTTACTGCATTTTATTGGATTTCTATTGGATGACTTTGAATTTCATCTACAGTTCTTCTGGTCATCTATAAAGTGAGTCCAATGTCTGTAATTGGTTTTTGATGTTTCCTTGATGACAATGTGTATATTATTCACAGTATTTCTGGGGTGTAGTTTATGATTTGTTCCATAATCTGTTTCAGGCCATATCTTCATTCTTTGAACTGAGGTCTTTCATAGTTTGACAATGAGAAAATAGTCTGATTTCTGTAAACCGATCTGGCGATACTGAAGTGTGAAGATACTTTTCACTGCTCCTTGGAGACTGAATTGGCAATGAAGATATCATTGGATTTCCATCTAATCATTCATTCTGCAGCTTTGGTTTCTCTTCTACGTTCATATTAGCTAATTGAATTTCTGTTTTTTTTCCAATCTCCTGGCACCAGTAATATATCATTTACATGACCTGTCTCAGTGTGACCCTGGTTAAACTTAGCAGTTTCCTCTTTATCCATATGAGTCTTTGACACACAAGCCTGCATAACTGTTGTATTGAATGGGATTTATGTGATATGTTGTTCAATTATGGTATTGTATCCATTTAGCCTTTACAGTGTACTTCGTCAAATAGTCACAGCTTTTCCTGTTTCCTAAGTAGTAAATGATGTGTTCATATAACTGAAAGTAGCCTAGTCCATTTAATTTTGCTAATGCTTAAGATGTTGACTTGTATGGATCCATTTTCATCTTTATCGCGGCCAGCTGTCCCTGGCTCTTACTCTGTACGATCCATATTCCAATAGTAATCCTGTCTTTGCAGTCTCGGATTTTCTTTCTCGGCATGGCGACATCATCAATTGGACTTCTATAAATCTTTGATCCCACCACGTCTAAACATCAACCGCACTCAGAAGAATCCTTAGCCCTTCCCCAGCTGCATGTGAAGGGCCTTTTTGCTGAAGCGGTTCTGTCTTCCAGTGCTATAATGTTTTTCATTCTGGCGTATTTGGCCAGTTTTCCTTGGTAAGGTTTAGGAGTGGTTCACCATTGCCTTCTTCTGCCCAATTTGAAATAGAATCATTGCCATATTCAGCGCTGTGATCGTCTGCTGCCTGTGCTATTCCACTGCCAACAAATCTAGGTGGTAGGCAGGGCTCCTTGCCGTCATACCATGACGAAATCTAATTTAGTAAGTAAGATGGTGTACAGCTTACACAACCTTGTTTGGTGATACGGTGGTTGTTGTGATGGCAGTCAACACAAATTCAGAGGTATCAGATGTGGTTGAATCGTTTCACTTGAGAGAAAATATTTATTTGCTGTTGTGTCCGGTGGGGGTGGGTGGGGGGTGCAGAATGAAAATAAGCTGAAGAAGCTGAACGAGCGAGAGCGGGAGGAAATCTCTGGGGGGCAGCGGAGCGCCAGTGGAGAGCTGCAGACCTTCAGCAGTCCGGCCAGTCCACAGCACCAGGAGCCAGAGGAGGAGGAGGAGGAGGAGGAGGAGGAGGAGGGCGAGAAGTTAACTGCTGACAGCGCAGATGTTGGTCAGTCACGCACTTTTCCTCACTTTCATCTGCACGTGCTCCTCTGATAGGAAAAAGTCTCCAAAAATGTTATGGTCCTACACATGTAGACGAAGCAAAATAAAAAGTGGATTTTGGAAGAAGAAAAAACCACAAAAATGGCTGTGTGGCCTGGCCGCCCTAATTTCTGAAAAATCTTTCCAGTGACATGGGACACACAGGACTGCAGGTTGTATCACACGTGTGTTTTACGCTTCAGCAGCCGAAAAACCCAAAAAGAAAGCGAAGAAGCAGTGGCTGAAGCGGAAGCACAGGGTCGACCCCTTAAAATCGGATGAGGAAGCCCCTGAGATGCGGACCCCCCCTCCTCCGCCTCCAGGTGACAGACACCATGACATGACTAGTGTCTTTGCTGCTTCAAGTTGGTGACTGTACAATTATGACTCCAGTTCCGAGGAAGCCCAGTGTTTATAATGTCACTTGAATAATACTTACTGGTTACATTTTACTCACATCTTAAGTACATGTAATCTGTATTAGGTACAGGCAGTGTTATAAAATCGAGCATGTAAATGTCACACAATCTTTTTAGCTAAGATGAGTTAACATCTTAAACATCAGTACCTCTTGCTTTGTTTTAGTTGGATGGGCTACTCCAAAAGCCACCAGACTTCCCAAACTTGAGCCACTTGGGGACACAAAGCATTCTGGTAATTCAAACTTCCATCTGCTTAACTGCCTGCATATTCATTACTAATATACACTGGCTATGATGACATTATGACAATATGCTGTCCCTGCATCATTAACCCACTGCATTGCTCAATGTTCTTGTCTGTGCATCCTTTGCCTGTTTCATAGGGGTGACTTTGGAAGCCATAATGTAAAACCTAAACCAGTCATTGTTTACCTTCTATTATCAGCTAAAATCAGCCAAATGTGTATCTCAATCTTGAATTTGTTTTAGATCACTTTTCCAAATAACAAAACACACCTATATTGTCAAGTTTTCTTTCTTCATTTTTAAGAGGCCTGGTTCATATCACTAACATGCTTGTTCCTGTTTTCCAGTAACATTAAAATTCATCTGAAATTTCAGATTTTTGTTTATGTGATGAAATGAAAATGACACCAGGATTTAAATGTTTTTTGCCTAGAGGTATAATAGTTATTTTGAATATTTTAATAGGATTCATACTGTTTTGAAAACCTCATTATTATTATGGGCAGGCGAAAAAGTATAAATAAAATAATGAATTTATTTTTTTTTAAGTAAGGATGCACCAATACCGATACCAGCATCAGGTATCAGGACGATACCACGCTTATGTCCTTATACTCGTACTCAGTACCAAGAACCAAAACCATTTGACTGCAACATTACATTAAAACTCAAAGCCGTTGCTTTTTTATGTGCTACCCAATCAGATTTTTGCATCTACCAAGAGATTTGTCAACCAGAAACATTTGGGAAAGATAAATGCACACGAAGAACACTGGCATTGGCTAATTGGCGAGTATGCAAGGAGGATCTCAGCAGGTTCAGCATATTTTAAGATAAGGGATGATGACAGAAGTAAAGCAAAAACCATAAGCTCTGTACTGCTAAAGTATCGGATCGGTACTTGGTATTGGCCAATATCCAAAGCCCAGCTATCGGTACAGAAAAAATGGAATCGGTGCATCCCTATTAAAAGGGTAAAAGAATATTATCTTTAGATTAATGGTTTCTTCGTCTGTGTTGTAGGCTGTTGAGGAATCAGTATGTGGTGGTGAGCATTCCTGTACTGATGCGCAGTTCCTCTTCAGCTCTCGATAGGAAATGCCCCCAAGAGGCCCACTAACAGAGCTGTCTTTCTCCCTCTCCTCCTGCAGATTTCTTTGGGAAGCCACTCCCTCCTGTCACTGCCGACAGGCAGAGGCCTGACAGTGGCCTTTGCAGTGTCATTCCTTACAAATGACTGCTCTTTTGTTTTTTCTTTCAAGCGCGTGGCGTATAGGGAGGTATACGGGCAGACTGCACTCTGGGATTAGCACAGCACCGCCTGAGCAAGGCTGTACTGACATGGACCCGTTGCCAGCACAGCTAGGTCTTAATGGAGGACGGCGACCGGGATGTACTTCCTGCTGGGGAGGAGGTGCAGGGCTGCATGCGGATTGTAGCGGCACCTGAAGTGGCACCAAGACTTATACACGCGAGACCTGAACGCCAGTTATTTGTAACGGATTCTTAAAGAACACGCCGGTTTATAATACTCCCTGAGTTTTTATTTTTCGTAATTATTTTTTACAAATAGTATTTGTATAGCATTTCTAAAGCTAAATTTCCACGGGCGCCTGTATCTTTCCTTATAGCAGTTTCAAACTCACATCGCCATGGCCTAAGAGATTCAAGGTTTATTATGTAAGAAAAGTATAGTAATTTCTTACTACCCCCGAAAAGCAGTTCAACATGTGATTTGTATGGTTATTTTCCTTTTTTGGATTATACTCAAGTCATAGAGTATATTCTCTGCACCAGTATGAGACTAACACAAATTCAAATGGGGAAAAAAAAAAATTGTCCCCGAGGGGCAATTAAACCAGCTGAGGCTATTTTTGTGACACTAAGCTATAGATCTGATCTGTAATATTTCATTTATAGCGTGGTCTATGTAGAATTTGCATAGGAAATTACTATATGCTGTAAACATTCACATTAATACAGTTGTTTGTACATAACATCTAGTAAAAACTATAACCTGCTAATTATTCCCCTTAAAATTGGAAGCCAGTAATGTAGGGGAAACTGAACATTTTATAGAAATATCCATTAATGGTCTGGGATCATGATAATGTGTTCAGCTACGTGGAATACATACACATGCTGCTTGGATTTCATTTTCTATTTTTTTTTTTTTTTTTTTACACAATACAAGTTTTTTTTGTTTATACCAACTTCCACTATTAAACTGTATAAAATGTTTTCCAGGTATTTTGTGGCCCATTGCTTAAATTACATGCTTTATAAACACAAGTTGCTGTGCTTCCTACAGTATAATATGAGATTAAGTGCAGTATAAACTGTCTGCCATCAATGTACCTGGGGCTCCTGATACTGAGCCTTTGTAATTTCACACAGTATTCTGCCTTTTGCTGGAAATCATAAGAAACTGTTTGTTAAATTAAGGATGTCCTCACTAAAGTGCCCTCCATAATGATTCAGACAAAGATACATTTTTCCTTGATTTACCCCTCTGCTCTACAGTTACAAATTTCATATCAAACAATTCAGATATGATTAAAATGCCTATTCCAGAATTTAGTTTAAAGTTATTTGCGTACATTTCAGTTTCACTATGTAAAAATGACCCTTTTGATACATAGACCCCCCCACCCCCATTTCAGGGCACCATAATGTTTGGGACATTCGGCTTCACTGGCATTTGCGTTACTCAGGTGTTTTTCACTGGGTCACTGGAATAAGAAACCTAGGCTTACTTCCATTTGAAGTTTGTAGTTGCCAGTGTTCAACACGAGGAGAAGAGCTGCGCTAATAAAAATCAAAGAAGTTGTTATCAGGCTGAACAACAAGAAAAAAAATAGCGACATCAGTCAAACCTTAGGGTTACAAAATCAGCTGTCGGGAATATCGTTAGGAAGGAAGAATTCAGTGGTGAGCCAAGGAAGACCTCCACTGCTGATGGCAGAACAATCCTCACTGTGATAAAGAAAAATCCCCAAACGCCTGTCCAACAGATCAGAGACTTCAGACGCAGAGAACAGAAATACAGAGGCTACAGTGCAAGATGCAAACTACTAGTTAACAACAAATACAGAGGATGTACAGATTACAGTTTGCGGAAAAGTACTTAAAAGAGCCTGCAGAATTCTGGGAAAACGCCTTATGGACAGACGATACCAAGATTAACCTGTATTAGAGTGATTGCAAGATTATATTATGAAGATGAAAAGGAACAGCCCAAGATCCAAAGCGTAGCAGCTCATCTGTAAAACACGGTGGGGGGGGGGTATATGATTTGGGCATGTATGGCTGCTTCAGGTACTGGCACACTTACCTTCACTGATGAAGTAACTGCTGACGCAGTCACACAATGAATTCTGAGGTGTATAGAAACATCTTATTTGCTTAAATGCCTCCAAATTCATTGGACGGCGCTTCATCCTGCAGCAAGATAATAGTCCCAAACATATCGCTAAGGCAACATGGGAGTTTTTCCAAAGCTAAAAGATGGAAAATTCTTGAAAGGCCAAGCCAGTCACCTGATTTAATACAATTGTGCGTGCCTTTCATATGCCAGAGAGGAAACTTAAAGGGGAAGTCCCCGAAACAAGCAGGAGCTGAGGCTTTGTGTACAAGGGTTATTGAACATGACTGCTTTAATACACACAACGTTGCTATGTCCCACACAGTATGGTGCCCTGAAATGAGGGGGGCTATGTGTAAAAAGCGCAATTTCTACATAGTAAAACCAAAATATGTGCTTTAAAGTCTGGAATGTGCACTTTAATGATGCCTGAATTGTGTGTTTTGAAACTGGAAACCGTGGAGCAGAGATGTAAATTGAGGACAACCGTGTCTTTGTCTCAAACATTACGGAGGGTATGGTAGGTTGTTCTCTGGTCTTACCTCAGGTGAAAAATTGTGGATTTTTGTTTCACTAGTTAAACATTTGGCTCAAATGTGGTAAAGTATTGTCTGTAAAATTAAGGATCACACCAATCACCAAGTACTTTAATTTCGCGCTTAGGCAGATGTCCAGTGAAAGGGATATATGATTGGATTTATGCACTTGATACTCTTCTATTTCATGTTTAAAGTATTAACCAAAAAACACTGGTCCAAAATTCTTGCTTCATAACCAGATACAACCATAAGCTGTTCATTCAATCAGGCCAGTCAGGCAATGCCACCTCACAATGGTTCACTTGAGGGTGAGATCTGGCTGGAATAGAACCTGCTACAAAGTCTTTCTAACTCAGTAATCTAACTTTCCTGGATTGTCACCCATGACGATGGTTGTGAGGCATTTTCAGTATTGTATGGTACAGCATGAGTGGAAATGGCCAGCTAGCTTTAATTATTAATGGTTTATGATGTATTTAACCAGGGCTTCTTGCAACCTTTGGGGGAATTCTGGTAGTTTTGGCCTACAGCTCTGTGATCTTATTTCACTTTTATTTGTGAATCACAGCGCCAGCCATTTTCAGGCCAGATTTTATGTATTCAATGGTAACATGGTGGTTCAATGGGTAGCACTGTTGTATCACACCCCCAGTGTTTGTTCTCCTTGTGTGACTCAGTTCTGAGACGTGTAGTTAGCCTAGCATCACTGAATTAGCCATAGTGTTTGATTGTGCTCTGTTATAAATTGGCATCCCATCCAGGGTGTACTCCAGCCTGTGCTGCATGGGGATAGGTTCCAAGCTCCTTCTTGAACCTGACCAGGTGGTTGAAAGATGGATTGATATTACAGATAAGGTCATAATTAGCCTCCTATCCAAAATTGAACAAAACTGTTAATTTTTCTAAGAAAAACTATTAGTATTTAAATTTTATGAGAATTGCTTCCAAAAGAAGAAAGACACAATTTTCAAGAAGTCTGACTGAAATAATTTACTGATGCACCTATTTAAAATAAGGAAAACAAAAATAGTATGGCCAAAATCATTAGCACTCTGACAATTAATAGTGATTAGTGCACCCCTTCTGACTCACAACTGATTATGAAATTTATTGTCATATGCATGATAAAAACAG
Organism: Cyphomyrus plagiostoma; assembly: GCA_019775915.2. Classification (NCBI taxonomy): domain Eukaryota; kingdom Metazoa; phylum Chordata; class Actinopteri; order Osteoglossiformes; family Mormyridae; genus Cyphomyrus; species Cyphomyrus plagiostoma. Next base: position 1,096,670 of record JABFEA020000101.1, on the reverse strand, counting down.
CTAGTTACACTGTACAACTGATAGCAACTGCTTACTGTACTTTCTTCCAAGGTTTGCACAAGTCTCCTGAGGGATCTTAGAGCATCCCTTCATGGCATGTTGCTCCTGCTCATGTAGACCAATTGTGATGTGTGCTCTGGGTCACAATTTTATAGAAAAACCCAATGATGACCAAAAGCCAGAATGACTGGAGATTTCTTCAAATAATCCTTTAAGATGTCAACGTAATCGTTCCTCGTCATGCCTTGTACCCGAACAAGATTTCCAGTGCAAAACAGCCCCACAGCATTATCAGCTGATGATCAGCTGTGGTGAACTCAACGAAAGCTGTATCCATGCGCCAAACAGCTCCAGGTTTGTCTCATCAAACCAAAGCACAGACTTCCAAAATCCAACCCCATATTTGAAATGGTCCTGGGTAAGCTTCAGTCTAGCTTTGATATGCTGCTGTGGAAGCAATGCAGTTTTCCTTGGTCGATGACCTTGAAATTTCCCACGATGAAAAGCCCTCACAAGCTTTTTTGAAGCTTCAATTCTAGAATATGCCAGTTCAGTTTGCAGTGATCTGGGGGTTCTTGTTGGCATCTCTGATTATTTTCCTCTCCAAAGTCTTGCATCTCGGCCCAGATTTGTTTCTGATAGAATGGATCATTTTGTATTTTGCAGTGTTGCAACATACAGCTGTTCTGGACACAGTGAAACACTTAGAAATGGTGGTATAGCCATCTCCAATAAGATGAGCATCCACTATCATCAAGTGTAAACTGATTAAGCCAATCAAGCCATATGGGCTTCAGTTGTGGTTTGACAGCAGAACATTTAACTTAACTACAATGTTTCCTGACAAATTTACATAGGACCAATAATTTTTACCACCCCAATTTATAATAAAGTTGTTATACAGCAATGTAGAAGCTGTTTTAAAAAAAAAAAAAAAAAAAAAAATACTAGTTGGAAGTTTTACATTGATGAATGTTTTACTTTTTAAGGTTAAGAAAATTATATTAAAATTGGACATAAATATAAGCAAATGTCCCATTCAACATATGAGGCTAATAATTATGACCTTAACTGTATATATACACTCCCCTATTTGTGCCCTGTGTTTCTTGGGATATGCTCCAGTCTCACTGTGACCCAGAAAAGGATACAAGGTATGGTAGATGAATGTATATTATACATAAACCCCAGGGGTCCTATCTAAATTGTCCCCCAGTCTATTAACAGTTTCAACACACATTTAACATGGATAACTTTTGTTTATTTAACACAGAACATGTTAGTTTTGAAATATATTCAGTATAATAGATTATAGGTGGTTTTATTGCTATACATGGACGAAACGGAGTCTGTCGCTACAAAATTATAAAAAGGGCGAGTAAAACTGGGATAAAGCAATAATATGACAACGTTCAATGCAGTAGCCAATTCATAACGATTGTTCAAACACATGTCTTCGGTTGATGGATAACATGGTCGAAAGTAAATAAACAAACTTGAGCTCTTCACAAATCATTCCTTTGTTGAAAGATCAAGAATGAACTACAGAAGTTTACATGAATGGCAGTAACGTGAGAAACATTTGGCGATGAAAAGCGGAACCGAAGTTCGCAGGTGCTTCGAGACGTCGGACAGAAATACAAGGGAACCACTTGATATAGTTCTTTGCGTTTAAATATGAGTTCAATACGCATGCTTTTCTATGTGAGGGTGCTACTGTCACGTTATCCTGCTGAAAGTGAAAATGGTTCGCGATGTGCTGGTATTGTTTGGCATGAGAGCGCGAAATTTTAAATGGGAGAGAGGCAAATACCAAATGTTCGAGCCTTTGGGGTGTCATTCAGGCTTTAAGTCACAGTGTGCGAGCTGGCGGGTCCATGTGTCAGAAAGGCTGTTCACCAGTCCGTGCCACCAGGTGAGCTTAAAAGGTAGACAAGGAGGGAGCAAGGAGGCGCTCTTGTCTTGGTGATAGTTACAGATAAATACACATAAATCAAATTGTTAAACTGGTCGTATTTCACTGCATACGTACATCAGTCCATTTTCTGTAACCCTTTATTTTTTGTTTGTTTATTGTATTTTAGAAGGTGAGTGCGGGACCTCAGAAGCAGGTGTGTGAAGTTGTCCTGCAGCACTTTGACCAGCAGTACAGTCAGGAGCTCGGCCAGCTGTGGGTGGTAGCCAGGTCGTCCAATTTAATATTAGTGCACTATATATCCAAGCTGTCTATCCACTTGTGCCTCCCTTTTTTTAAGCCCAGTGAGTTTTTTTTTCGTAGAGGTCCTGTCTGCTAACATAATAATAGCTTAACCATTTTCTGAGTTTGCTGTACACTTTCTCAGTGCTGTAAAAGGCATGTACCTTGACCAGCTCATTTTGTTTTTAGCTAAATCTTAATTTTTATATGCCCCACCAGGGAGGTACTCCTGCAGCCACACCACTGGCAGTATGGAATCATGCTGAACCGCTTCTGCGCTCCAGAGGATCTGAGGCAGTGGCTCTGCCTGCAGGGCTTCTCCAGCCTTATAGACCATGGCTCCCTGCAGTGCCTCGTCCATCCAGCTCGCACCCGCTTCCCCTCGCAGAAGCACCAGCCCGGCTGGCTGAAACAATATTACCTGCTCAACGCGGCCTCCCTGCTCCCTGTGCTGGCCCTGGACGTGAGAGAAGGAGACCGGCTCCTGGACATGTGCTCAGCTCCTGGGGGCAAAGCTCTGGCGGTGCTCCAGTGCGTCACACCAGGTAGCGCGTCGTGCTGTGGGCTGCAGTCTCTGTAGCTGTCGTGCTGGTGAATCACACATGCTACTTAACGTCAAATCGGTTCTCCTCCTCTACAATCTCTGATGTTTGGTAGATTTGAGGTCTGTCCATCTTGGGATTTCGCCCTGGCGAGTGGACAAACAGAACAACAGTGCAGGCTCTTCCTGTCAGCTGACGATAATGTTCATCCTGTTTGCCTGATCACTGTGCTTCTTGGTTTGTCGACATTTCACAGCAAATCCCAAAGGGCTGCTCCGCTGCCTAATTCCTCTGAACATAACATAAGGGGCAGCCCTGATGTAAAATCTGACTTTGTAAATGTCAAGTGTGTGTTTATTACTTTTAATTGTCAGTGATATTTTAATGATATTTAATATATTCTGCGTGTGCATGTTGAATAATCGTTTTTAGTGATGGAGCACCTCTGTCTTCCAGCCTTGCTGCATTGCAATGAGTTAAACTTTCAGCGGCAGCAGTGGCTGAGCAAAACCCTCGAGTCCTACGTCCCACCAGCTGTAAGAAACATTCTCACCGTCTCTAACCTGGATGGAAGAACGTTTGGAGAGCTGCAGGCTGACACTTTCGACAAGGTGGCTGTCTTGCTGACTGTCTTTTCTGGGGGGGGGTGACGGGGATGGGCAGACATTAAGGAAGCTGTTACTGTAGGTTTACAAAAGGGCTTAAGAAAGACAAATACGTCCCTGGGCTCCTGTTCTTTAGGTTTTGTCTCGTTCACTGTGTTTAATAGACAGCTGCATATTTATATTGCACATATGGTTTCGTAATGTTTAACTGTAGAGAATAATGCTGAGGACACGGGGCACCCATATGGATTACACAGCGTCTTATAACATTTTTTCATGCATCATGTGGCCATGCCTTTGAAGGCTGTTATCTTATTCATTCTACTGCTTAATAAGAAAGTGGGCATCTTTAGAATATTGTACCACCTTTGCCTCATGATTGGGTATTTTTGCAATAGCTCATTTTCCCTGTTGAAAATTAAGCAGCATGGAGGGGAATGTCAAGGGCATTAATTTCACCTGTAGTTCTCTATTTGCCCAGAAGGTGGAGTGGCTGTGCAAGGCCTATGGGACAGAAAATTAGTTTGTTTGTGTTTTCAGCTGCGTCCTTCTAAATCTGCTCATCTTGCATACGTTCTGCACAGCACTGCCTGGCACATGCTAATTTTGCACATATTTCACAGTCGTACACTTCATCCAATTAGGCAAGTGGAAATTTCCTTGGGCTGGAACTTGTCATGCTTGCGCACATATGTATGTGTGTGTGTGTGTGTGTGTGTGTGCGTGTGTGAGAGAGAGAGACACGTTCAGGCTGTCTGTCTGCGGAGCTGACTGTCAGGTACATGCTGTGTTGTTTTAATGGGTGCAGATCCCCAAGCTTAGCCAAACTAATGAAGCAAGCTGTCAGAGACGCTGCACAGGGCGTTTAATCTGCAGAGCATCACATCGCTGCTTCATGTCTGATTGTTACTGTCACCTCCTGTCCAGGATGGGTGAGACATTTGAGTATTTTAGCTCACCCTAATGTTTAAAGAGGTGAATTTCCTCTCTCCCGTCAGTTGCCGGTGAGTGGTGCTCTGACTGTGGGCAAGTGCATTTCATGCTCTAAAATGAGTTTTCATATCCCTGTTAAAGTTTAAATGAAATGGCATGTGTCTCTATGGAGTCCTGCTTAGTAATTGTGACCCATGACCTGAGCAAAGGTCAAAGGTCACAGAGCATGGGACCACTTGTAGCTGCAATCACAGGCAGTTGACACAGGCTGACTCCTTGACTCATTGTGCCATAGTCATTTTCTCCCTGCCATTTCTATTTATACCATCAGCATCTTTTTAGTGCTGTAAAAAGGGCAATTTGCTCTGTAACTCATGGCATTTGTGGAAGCAAAACGGCACGAAAGCTAAACACTGGGATGGACGCTTCTCAGCCACTCCAGGTGCTTGTTTTGGACTTGTGCATTATCACGTTTAACAATATAGATTTGGCTTGTTTTGTTCCTGCTTTGTTGATGTGTAGAAACCAAAATGGACGTCTTAATACAGTGCCGAGACAACACAGAATCTAGAATGCTTTATCTTAAGATTACAGAATTCACTACTGTTGGACATTTGTAATTTTCCCTCTGGGTACAGCTGAAGTATATCTACTGCTCAGTGCTTGCTTTGCAGCTGAAGCTTATGAGTTAATAATAGGGCTGGGTGATATAATATCGATATTATATCATGCATGCACAATAATTACTAGGGCTTCTGATGACAGATGAAGCATTTGGCCGGACGCCAGCTTTTCGGTGCTATACTGACATTAATTTACGCCCATAATTTGGTAAGAAGATTAGTAGTATGGCTTAAATATTAATGAGATGCATTTTGTGATACCCAAAAGTTAGTAATCTGTATAAACTTTATGTTTCTTAAATTCGTTTAGCAGAGCACACCACATAATACTGTTTTGGTATGCTACCTTTTGGTATGCTACCTTTTGGTATGCTACCTTTTGGTATGCTACCGTTTGGTATGCTACCGTTTGGTATACCTCAGTGCAATAAGAAGAGCAGCCATGACATCTTTTAAAAGAGGAGATCTTGTGGACAAACAACGTGAAAAGACATCGGCGGTGTGGTGGTATTTATTAAACAAGGATGTGCCGTATTTATACTAATAATGACTTTTGGATATACATACAGAGCCTCATTAATATTTTAGCCATACTACTAAACTGCTTAAATTGTGGGCGTAAATGTCCATATTTCACGGAAAATCTGGCACATGGCCATATGTTGCTCGCGTCATCTGAGGCTCTGGTGATTATTGCACATGCGTGATGCAATATCTATATGACATCACGCAGCCCTAGTTAATAATAGAAATTATAATTTGATGACGTTTGCCACTCTGGACCTCGCAGGTTCTGGTGGACGCCCCGTGTTCTAACGACCGGAGCTGGCTGTTCTCAGCCCACCCGCAGCAGAGTGCCCTGAGGCTGGGAGAGAGGACCAGGCTTCCCGAGATACAGAGGCACCTTCTCAGGTATCATTCCCAAATGTAGGAACCAGAACATTTTTCAACACTTATTAAAAATCCAACATTTGTTTCATAGCTGATGCTTTTATCCAAAGCTTTTGACCCTTCCATGAATTAGGAACTTGTTCAGGGGACTAGAAGGACTTTTATCAATACGGTTTTTAATAAGGATAATTGGCAACCATTTAATTATGTTTTAATAAATGTCCTGTAACACTGTAGAGTCTGTGAGGCAAACTGAAGGTTAACAGATTGTCTTTCAGTGGAGATTTTGATTTGATTTTTGGAGCGTCATGAATACAGGTTTTATATAAAGATATCCCAAAAAAAAACTGTAAGTGCAACACTCAACCATTTGAATTATTTTATTGAAAAGCCATTAAGAAATACAAATCTAACGGCTGAAATGGAATCATTAGTCTCTCTTGGTCACAGATACCTAGAAGGTTGATCATGGAAAACAACCCTAACATTCATATCTGGTGTGACCCCCATTTATCAGTGGCAGCACAGTGCATTTCAGGTCATTAATTGTGACCCGTAGAATGTTGTCCCACTGTTAAATAAAGGAGGTGTGATATTGGTGGCTGGAAGATGCTGTCATATATATGTGCAGATCCAGAGAATCCTAGAAATTGCCAGTGGGTGACTGCCTGGTCCCTATTTAGGCCACATGGCCTGTGATTATGAAGCCAGTTGGTCGTACTGCCCAAAGCTGTAAAATGGTATTGGGGATGGCTTATGGTAGTGGGCATTCCTGTACCCAGCATGACAAACTCGAGGTATCTGGGCTAATGTGTCGCTCAACAAAATCTGCGCGTTTCGCGGTGTCCTTTATTGTCTCCATAATAAGGAACATCTCCCCAGTGATCATGGTGCTGGATCAACGTGCTGATATGCCACACTGGTGCAGTAGATTATCAAAGATCATCATTACGTTAAAGTTAAAATTTGACCAAAAAATTTTGAAAAAAACACGCTACATCTCTCTCCCCAAAGAATTCATTCATTCATTCATTCTTTCCAGACTGGTGCAAAATAGGACCAAAACCGAAAGTGTTGCATTAATATTTTTATTCAGTATAGTTCACATTGTTTGGCTAGAACTGCTTGTTTGTCTAATGGATGTAAGGGGCAGGCCGTTTCCCGTGTGGCCCGCCACCAGGTGGATGTACTTTTACACCGACTTTCTTGTTTGTTCTCCAAAAGTCAGACAAAATCAATATAATATAAAAAAAAAAAATGTTACCTTCGGACATAATTCTGTACTGAACATCTCAGGTTTAGTCTGTGCTGAAGTGAATGAAATCTAATTTTTGCAGCCACATGGGCGTCGGGGGTAGGGTGGGGACACGACCCCCCCCCCCCCCCCATTCCCGGCAGTAAAGACAGACGGCGACCCACTGTGTGCCGCCTTGTGCCTTTAAAGGCGGTTCCTGCTTCCTGCTTTCTGTGTAGGTGTCTGCACACCCTCTTCTTCATATCCCCACGCCCCAGCCTGATTTTTCCCTTGAAGCTTTAAATTAGTTGTAATCTCCGCCGTCGTCCTTCTGTAGCGGATTACGGACCGACGGGTCAGTTGTGGAGGTGTTTAAGGTCCTGGAGGAAGTTGAGGCGCTGGCTGGTAGTGTCTCCAGCACCGTGGACATCAGGCTTCCCACCCTTCTGCCCGCCGCCCTCCCGCCCGCCGTGCTCCGGGAGCGTTTCAGCGCCTCTCTCAGCCTTTTCCCTCATATGCTGCCCTTGGTTTCCGCTCCGGAGCTCCTCGCTTTCATGCTGCACATAAATTCCAGCAGCTACTTTCCAGGCTGTTTAGTATGGAGGCCGCAGAGCCTCCATCACACTCCTGCGTCTATAAGGGATGCTTAGCGGGACGAGGCCCCTGCTTCATATGGCATGTCGGCTGCACTGCCCTGCATCGCCCGGACCTGGACTGCCCTGCTTCCAGAGCCTCCATAAATTATCTGCACACACCTAAATCTCTCAGCAATTTTCCATCTCAGTGGTTGCAACCAATGAAGTTTCCTGCATCCATGAGAGAGGACCAGACTAAAATGATGTACTGGAATTGTCTGGAAGTAGTTCCTAAAAACTAGAAACCTGCTTATCGGTGCAGAACTCATTGTTTAATGGTCTTGTTAAACATCAGTGTTCTTATTTTTCTCCCTGATCTATGCCAGGAAGTGATTTAAACCGTGATTAAAGTAGTCTCCGTATTCGTTAGAAACTCAGCCACTGTGTATATACGCAAAATGTAAGTTTTTAGTGATACTAAGATGTGCAGTAGATCTTAAGCTGTTTTTGTTTATTTGTTCAGCATGATTTAAGTGGTAGAACCGAATGCATCTGCCGTTTCCATTCATCCTCAGTTTGTGTTCCTTCCATCTTCACTACTGAGGTTTGTGGGAACCTTACGAACCTTAAGAGCCTGTGTTCACAGCTTGGAAATGAAACGGATGTCCGTTCTTCCTTTTCCATTAATTTTATTGACTTTTGTCCGAAGAGAGATACAAATGAGGCAAACGGCACATTACAAACATACAGCTGTCAATATGTCGACAAGGCATGAATACAATAGGCTGAGCTTATAATGAATGTTCAGTTGCAAGTGTTACTTTCTAACAGTCAACCACTGTCACCGTACAATAATTACTCTACTCGCTGCAGGCATCTTCATGCCAAAGTCTTTGACCCCATTAGTCAATACTAATAAAGGATTAATTAGAGTTCAGCTGTTTGAATACTCTACTGCTGTGGTGGGGGGGTGTTGATGTGGGTCAGGCCTGTCCAGTGTAAATATTTAGCCTTCACCCTCAGATGAGACTATGATTAAACAGAGATGAGGAGAAGTGGCTTACAGGACCATGCCTTCTTCTCTGGGGCTCCGCCCGACCAGTCATTCCAGTGGGGATAGCCTGGGGAAAACAGTGAATAATAAGGCAAGACACAAAATCCTCCAGGATGTGACAAAGCCCCCCCCTGGGAGTGCCCCCCCCTGCCACAGACACAAAGCAAGTGTCCATGATTCAGTCACCAAATAGGCAGTGGAAGATCTCTGGGCGTCTCATGCTTCATAGCAACACGATGGAAACCTCAGAAGAGCATAAAATCGAGAGGATAAAATACTGCCTCCACGTTTACCACAGGATGATCCTCCTCAATTCTGGGAGGATGCAGTGCCGATAAATCAAGGCACTGGCCTTTGAAATCTGATTTTAAAGGAAAAACATTTACTGTATTGCAGTGAAGCCCCACATGACTGAGGGCCAGTGGTAGTGGTGTCATGGTTTGTGGCCGTTTTGTGCATCAGAACCTAGCTGGCATGCACTTATGGAGGGAATCATGTGGTGTTCTCTGATCGAGAGAATAGTGAAGCCATTTGTCCATCAGCTGAAGCAAAACAATCGTACGTGATTCCCTCAAATACTGTATTCTCATTAAAGAGGACATCACATGTGTCTTTGTACTAAATAAGTATTTAGCATTAAATTATACAATGTTTCATCAGTCAAGTTTCCTTATATTGTTTTCTGGTAGAAGATGTGATGGCATTTGGTGTCGCACACGCATATATGTAGAAAACTGAAACTTCTGATGTAATTTCAGCTGCTGGAAGCATTAATCAGTTAAGAGAAAGTAGAAGAGTTGAGCCGCCTTCGTAGCCTCGTCCTGGCCATGGACTGTATGCCTTGGAATCTTGGGGTGGCTTCTCTCTCCTCCAATAAAAAACATGCCTCACTGCTCCAGGTACGCACTGCAGCGCTGTGTATGTATTGTCCACCAGCAGGGGGCCTCAGTGTCGCTGCTGTATCCCTGGGGTCCAGCTGTCCCCGCCACACCCAGTAAGCAGCCCTTGCTTCTCCAGGACAGCAGCTTCTCATAACACGTCCTTGTAGTAAAACTGCAGTCCAGGTCAATGGGACAAGATGGGCAAAAATAGCTGTGAGAATCCCCTGGGTCTGAGCTCCTCAAAAGAGCAATCCAGTCAAATCTGGTTAAATCCAGTTAAATCCCACTTATTCCACCAAACATGAAAAGGAAGCTAGCAGCCACTGCCTCCCCTGGACCCAACAAAAAGCTTGATAAATCCCATTTTACAGGGTCTGCTATATATTTCTAAAAAACAGGTGTACACAAAGGCCTGAACACAGGGAGATTAAGGAAACCAGCATAGCTGACCAATTCTCACACTCGTGATTAACCACCCTAATTCTCTGTGGCAGAAACACTAATCATTGAGCATTCCATAGAAACTATGAAGTAATTAACTGCCAATACTTAATTAATGAATACAATTAATATGGGTGTGCCGATGTGGTTGAATGAACGGCTGGGTTCAGGCAAGGCATGCGAGCCCCATGGTGACGTGGGGGTTCCATTTGGGGAGGGGTCATAAGCCCTCCAGGAGGTGCATTTGGTCCTACAAAGGCTGGGCCCCCGCATGAGTGGTGTAACTGCTCCATAATCTTGACGCATCGACTGCGTCTCCTGTTCCGCCTCCATGGCGCCATTGTGGAGTGCTTGCCGCGTGCAGTATACCTCCGGGGTGGTTGCCGCGTACAGTATACTTCCAGGGTGGTTGCCGTGTGCAGTATACCTCCGGAGTCCTTGCCGTGTGCAGTATACCTCTGCAGACCTGAATATGAATGAAACCCCCCACCTGCTGATGCTCTGACGCCAGCCGTTCACACCGCTGCGTTATGGAGGCCTGAGAGTTCTTCACGACGCTCATACTGTGAACATTTAGTAAAGCTGTAACAGTGTAGATTGATGCATTCCGTTTTCCTGCTGCGGAAGCCCATTTATTTATTTGCAGTTACTGTCTGCAGTGATGTAAACATATCAGGGCTGACCTTGAACGACTTTGTGCTACTGAGTGGGTGGGGGGGGGGGGTGTTGGTCAATTAACATGGATGGTCTCTCTGCAGGTTTCTCTGCCGGGTCTCTCTACATAGAAATGAGTCAGTTCCCACATGAACACAACGTCAGGAGAGGCCAGGACTTAAAAATCAAGCAATTTTAATACCCTAAGCTTTCTTAGGGAAACGGAATCAGACCGTCCACTTTGGTTCGTTGATGGAGGGGGCTGCCTAACCCTCAGAGCCGTCTGGAGTGCACTTTCTACATACCGCCATCACTCAGAATCATTGCTGATAGCTTATTGCTGTAATACCGCCTTGTTTGTTTTCCCTCATGTCTTTTTAGAATCGTTATGTGCAGTTATGTGCAGGCACAAAGCGTTCAGCGAGAGGTAACGGCACGGTCAGCGAACGCTTATTCCCAGATGGGACCTCGGCTCAGCATTCAAACAGTTAAAAGCTTGCCTTTCAAATTGGTACTTGGAAATAGTAACTTATTTTTCACACCTCAAGTGACAATGATTCAGCTTCACTCCCACGTCTTCCAAACGCTCTTTCGTGATTATGCTCTTCCAGAGTTCTGAGCGGCGTCGTATCTCTCTTGAGGAGGCCAATTGAGTTTTACGGCGAAAGAGAGAGCACTGTCTCCGTCTGGCATTTGTCAGAGGCAGCAGTGTATGAGCTGTGTCATTGAGCCATTTAAATAAAAGCTTTGAGCACAGCTAGGCCTTAAACCTCACACGCGCTGTAGAGGAACCAAGGACTGTCTGGCCATAGTCAATTAGTCCTGTGCTACAGATGTAATTGAATTATGCCAGAGTAAATTCCAAGCGGAATCTTCTAATGATGAATCATGTGGTATCATAGGCTATGAGGCTTCCTTCCACAGGTTAATGTGCCACAGGCCCACTGTGTGCCAGGCCGGCCTGCACAGCTGCTCTCTTCTTCGACTTCCACATAAAACATGATTGTTGACATCAGAGTGGTTTTAAAGCATCAGTAACTTTTCTGTAGGGATCTCCTCTGACATGATGGGCGACACGTGCGTTTGGGCCATTTCGAACGTGAGCGGATGCCCAGTTGGTGCCATCCCCCCAGTGGGTGTTGTGGGATGGTTTATGTGGGATGACCATGTGGGACACATCATTTTGCTAGTCTGACCATTGGGTAAACTGGTCTGGGGACAGTAAAGTTTGCGTTATTAATTGCGTCTCATGTATTTTGCAGCAGTGTGAAAAACATCATCGTACGAAAAACAAATTGAATGACATTTCCTTGCTTTGTCTGATGTCATTTCCTGTTTGTGTTGCTGCTGGCGGTGTGCAGGTCGGCCTTGGCGGCAGTTCGTCCTGGGGGTCTGGTTGTTTACTCCACCTGCACCCTGTCCCATGCGGAGAACGGTGCCGTGGTCCAGGAAGTCCTATCCTGCTGCTCCAACGCAGAGCTTCAGAACCTGGAGGAGATGTCCAGGTCCCTCAGTCACTGCTTCACCTTCGGCCCCAGCTCTCCATTTGGTCTTTTAGTCGTCCCAGATCATGGTCGGACTTGGGGGCCCATGTTCCTCTCTAGGCTCAAAAGACTGTATTAAAACATTTGAATATATTATTCCATACGTTGCTCTTAGGAGCAAACTTGTTTATGTTCCTCTTAAGCACCTGTGAGAACAGTAACATTAGTAGGATAAACATTAGCACATGAAGGAAGGAATGGTCGTGAGTGGAAACAGCTCTAACAGAAGGGTGGAGAAAATCAAAAGATGCTTTCATGCTGCTGGAAATTTTTTCTGGAACTAAAACCCTTTTTCAGAACCAGGGACTTCTGTTGTGTTCACTACACAGGAACTCAATGACACTGTAGTTCCTCAGAGGCAGTTCGAGATCCCTTTTTAGTACCTATTCCAGACTAGATACTTTTCAAATGAACTCAAACTACTGGGGAGGCTCTTACAGTGATTTCCTGCTGATGGCACAAAAAAGTTATGTAGAAGTGCAGAAAAAGACAGGTATACCTCCGGATCAGATGGATTTTTTTGTATCCCAGTTACATTTAGTGCATCAATTAATACATTTTTTGCTTGTGTCTCCGTAATTCTGCATCAGAAAAGTTGATCACTAACTAATAGACTTTTGTCTAACCCTGAGGAGCCCACGGGGTCATATCTGACCCTTCATTTTATTTCTGCCTTACATTCAGCCCACTCATCAAAGTTAAGGTTTATTTTTTTGCTTTACAGCCCATTGTACCAAATACGACCCAGTAACAGTGACATTTAGTGATTACTGACTGGATTAACCAGATTTTTTCCCCCACAAAAAATATGGCCCCCAAAACGTTTTGAGGTTGTTGCTGTACATGCTGCAAAGATTATCCTGTCAAGCTGTGAACAGGTAAGTGGCAGAAATTTTGCATCATCAGTTATAATGTTTAGATGTTATAGAACATGTACAACTAGGTTTTGGGTGTTTTGAATCTTTTCTGGCAACTGTGATGATCATGTTCCATGTGCTCAACATCAACCTCAGACAAAAACAGAGGGAATACAGGTGGAGCGCCAGACCTTACAACCCACCACAAGTAAACCTTCTGTGTGCAGTGCACCTTTTTGCAGGTCTGTTTACTTGACCTGTTTCTTGATGGGTTGGCATGTTTGAAGCATGTGTTTTATTGCCTGCACATGGTGAATGATGAAAAGGAAAACTCAATAAATGCATTGTGAAAATGAGAATGTTGCAAAGATTTGGTTTTTCCTTCTTTTCTGTCCTTATTTCATAGGTGAAATTAACAAGTTGGAAGAGCATGAACAGTCCAGTGGGTCATATATGGCATGTTATGAATGGGCACTGGGAAAGGGTTATTTTTACAAAACACTTGTTTTTGAGTTCACTGGGTCTGTATGATCATTTTAGCCAATGGACATATTTTTCCTATAATGATAAGGTGGTCTGGGTTCCCCAGGGCTAACATTGCCGATGTGGCGGTAATACTTGCCACCGCTTATTAGTTGGGATAAAGGTATGGTGTTTTATCCTGTGTAAAACGAAAGATCAGTGTAATAGGCTGTGTCCCGTTTTGGTCTCATTTGATCCTCCATAATAACGAATAACTAACAAAACAACTTGCCATCCATTGTTTTGTTGTGGCGGTGTAGTTTTGTATGAAACTGTGTTAAATTTAACTTGCAAACTTTTTTATGCTGGAAGAGAAGATCTGCTTTGGTTCTCCTGAGTATTTCCTGTCAAGCTCTCTTTTACTTGTAGGCACTTTCACACTGAAGTTCTGGAACCTGGTCCCTTGGGCTGCTCAAGCTTGGAACTTTTGTAGCTCCTGGTGACTTTTGTATGTCGCTTTCACGTGGCACAACAGGAACTGGGACCGTTAACATAAGAAATTATACTGCCACACCAAAACAATGCATGATAAGTCGTTTAGTTAATTACCAACCAGGAGCTGTATGCCCATTTGATGCTGAAAGTATACCCATTTGATGCACTATGAGTATCACAATGTGATTGCCTGTATCAGCTGCTTTCCAGCCATTTTTATAGATTCCATTTAATAAATGTTTTAATAAAGCCTGTAAATCTGTTGCCCATATTGGTTCTGATTCTTTAATGGACTTTAATGAACTACATCTTCTGACTTTCTTTCTGGCTCTTTGAAGGCTGGGAGAATGGAGCTTGCCAAATCCAATTCTGGTTCCTCTTTAAATAGCGGTTGAGCTCATCTGTGCAGAAAGCTCCTGCTTCAGCAGACCCATCTCCAAAGCAATGCCATCAAACGCGAGTGCAACTTTTTAAAACTGCAGCTATTTTCTGCCATGAGGAATGGCTGCAGTGCATGCACTTAAAATAACTGCTGACATTTAAGCTTCTCTTCTGGAACACAATATTTCCACTGTAACAAAGGCTGACAAGTGTGCTGGTAGCCTCTTAGGCGGCCAGTTAGACAGTTTAAGGATGATCCAGGTTTTTCTCATAGCACCCTAAATGGAACAATGTTCTGATTTGATAGCCGCATACAAATTCATTGCGAATAGTAGCTGAAGTTTGGGCTAGAAGTGACTATTGTCAAAAAAACAAGCTGGTGATTTTTCATATGTAATGTTGAGGCTTATTTTGATTGCTGGCCTGCCCAGGCCACTTATGTGCTCTCGCCACATTTACAAATATTTCCATAATTGCTTATCTGCTTTGTTTGGTGACCCAGCCTATTATTTGAGGCAGGTTTACTCTTTAAGATGCAAAGCCGAGCAGCACTGGATGCTAACAACCACACCCTTGTTCCAGATCACTGTGCTCTACTGGAGTCTTTCAAGAACCTCAATGTACTCTACTTTTAATCCACTTAAGTCATTAATCCCCATACACCCATTCTTCTGAAATTGGTCATTTAATGTGGCGATGGGGTGTTGATCTCCAGCTACGTATCCAAAAAGAAAATTACTGAACTCTTAGCCATTAAATGAATAAGCATTGTTCCCTAATACCAGGCTCTTTAATCAACACGGCATAGTGAATGATAAACCAGAAGGGACTGGCTGTTTACTGTTTGGATGTTATAAATCTCCCAGCGTAAACAGCGGAATTTGCTGAATGCTGAACACTGTGGGCTATTGCTGTGGTGTCAGTGCCCAACGCCTAAACTTTGTTTTTGCATTATAATTTATTTAAATCTCTGCAAACGTTTGTCATCATTAAAAATAAAATAAAACAATGTTAAAAGTGTTGGCAGCAGAAGGCAGTCGGTTGACTCTCCCCGTTCATGTTGTTGTGTGTCCATTGCGTGCAGATCAGCCAGTTACCTTTCTTAATGCTGTGTATCCATCATTTCATTTTCTGTTCTGCCACTCTGATGCCGTGAGTCACGACATGTAGGCGCTCCTGACTTCACAAAATTGGCAGGAGATAACTTAGACCTTCAATTAATTTAACAGAAGCCGATAACAGCAACCTCTTTATTCCGTAAGTTTAACATGCATTAAGCAGAAAATTGCTCTGCCGTGGGCAGTCGCCCATTTTAGCTGAAAAGAAATTCCTGCCATTTTTATCCTTAATTCCCCTTCCGTGATCAGGGCCAAGTCAGCTACATTTATGTTATTATTCAGCTGGATTCCAGGGTAACACCGGAGTAAAGCCACTGCGATAAGATGCCCCTCACACTCCTGCTCTCAGCCTCATTTCTGACTAAATTAGGGAGAAATTAGGCTTCAAAACCCAAGGGGGGGCAGTGCACTGTCAATCAATACCCAGTTAACCCCGATACCCCAATGGGAGGTAATTCCTCTCTCTCCCTCTAAGTTTCCAAGCCTAACTTCTCCCATCTGTACCCTAAAAAACGTTAAATCGAAATTAACAATTAAATTCATATGGTGGACTATTAGGGAGTGTGAAATATTACAGCAAGTGGCATTAAAACGTTTCAGTTTTAGGTATTGGAATAATGAGCACAGAGCAGGTTCCCTTTCATTCTCCTGCCTGGCTAAGTGGTGTTTCTCAGGGCTTGAACAGGCATGAAGAACAGGCCGTGCGCATTGTTTCCATACGAAGACTCGTGGTCTTTATTACTAAGACAACAACTGGGGGGGGGGGGGGTCGGGGAGGAGTGGATGGAGGGGTAGACGATGTGTGTGTTGTTGGTCTGTCATCTGTAAAGGAAAACTGACGTCTGAAATTAAAGGCTCCAATCTTTCCATCATACACACATTTTAAGGGAGTCTCCATATTGGATGATGTACATCAGAGAGTATTCAGTGCCCTTCACATTTTTCTAATTTTACAGTGCAGCCTTATGCTATATTCATTTAATCAGCCCACACTGAGTAGACAAACTTTCCGAATCGCATCTAATCAATTGGAACCCGAACAAAGTGTGGAAACATTTCAAAGGTGATCAATAGAAATGGGTCACAGCAAGTGGTCTGAATACTTATTCAATTTGCTGTCAATTCTTTATTTTAAATTTATTTGCAAAATTTCTAAGATCCTGTTTTTGTTTTGTCATTATAGATTGTAAATTGAAGGGAAAAAATGAATTTAAATGATTCTAGCATAAGACTGCAAGATAAAATGTGAAAAAAGTGATGGGGGCTGAGTACTTTCTGAATGCACGGTGTATGGAAGCTATTTATGTCGTGGAGGAGTCAAGAATAATAAGAAACAGTGTCTAAATGTCTAATCGTGGGCAGGTGAGAGAATCAGGAGTGAGTAATAGTGTTCAGCCTGGTCTTACTCCAGTGGAAGTTTCTTGGCAATGAGTGCCGGGAACTCGGCAGAGCTGTGAGCTGTGAAATGCTGACCTGTATTAGCTATTAGCTGGCTAAGTGAGCTAATTCTTGCGAGAGTCAGATGTAGAGATACCGTGAGGACACCTGCTCTCTTTGATCTTCTCTGCCCATCTGCAACTCCTGACTGACACCCACTGCAGGGTTTCTGTTCCCTCAGAGAGCCAGTGCCTCACTAGCGCCCCCTGGCTCCAGCGCCACCTTTTCTCATTAATTCTCTTAATTAAAATCTTCATGCTCTGCATCCTAAAGCAGCTGCTACCAGTAGGAGCTTGTGTGTGACCTGCTTCCAGTTCAAGGCAAAATCCTCTGGTCATCACTTTGCCTGCCTGAGGGTTCCCACCTGCCCTGCTTCACTTTCTTCTTGTCATTTGATCAAACAGCATGGGCAAGAACTGAAGCTGCTGTGGAAAGCAGTTAAGATTCTGCTCCCTCATATGTACTGGATGGTCTTCATTCAGTGTGGATCCCAGTCTCAGTATATGTAACATATACTGCTGGTAGGCAGCATGCTGGGATAAGTAGGTGCTCCATCTTAGGAGGTGTAGGACCTGCTCATCCATGTCCAACTGTTGTTTTGCAAGATAAATGAACCTACAAATACAGACCATAACTTCTTTCCAAGGAAACAGTCATGTAAAAAACATTAGGACACCCCTTTAAATATTTATTTCTTTATTAAATATCAAAATATCAACATTAAACCTTCTTTAAAATTATATCTGTAGATAGGTGATGTAATCTAACAAAGGAAATCAAGATGCCAATTCCTACTGAGGAAAATGTTATGACACCCTGTGCCCTAATAGCTAGTATTTCCCCCTTTGGCTAAAATAACCTCAATGAGACATTTCCTATAACCATCTATCAATCTCTGACATCGACTGGCAGAAGATTTTCCTCACTTTCCAATGCAGAATTCCTTAAGAAGCATCTCAGTAAGATTCAGATCCGGGCTTTGACTTCACCGTTCCAGAACTCTCCATTTCTTTCTTGCAAGCCATTCTTTAGTAGATTTACTGCAATGTTTTGGGTCGTTGTCATTTGCATGGTCCACCCCCACTTCAGCTTGAACCTCTGGACAGGTGATCTCACATTGTCCTCAAGCACCCTCTGATATGATGAAGAATCCATAGTGGATTATATGATGGTTAGGTGGCCAGGTTCTGCTATAGCAAAGCAGCCCCAAACCATGACATTTCCACCCCATGCTTCACAGCTGGTATGAGGTTTCTGTTTTTGGTTTACACCAAATATGTCCTCTGTTACTGTTTCCAAATAATTCAATTTCAGATTCATCAGTCCAAAGCACATTGTTCCAAAAGTCCCAGTCTTTGTCTAGGTCAGGGGTGGGCAATCTTATCCACAAAGGGCCGGTGTGTATGCAGGTTTTTGGTATGACCTTTAGGTCAGCTGTTCAAACCCAGGTGTGAGGACTCTTCAGCCAATCAGTCCTCTAATTAGTGACCTAATTAGGGAGTTGCAGCGAAGACCTGCATACACACAGACCGGCCCTTTGCGGATAAGATTGCCACCTCTGATCTAATGGTGTGTTCGTTTTTCTCTTGGAACTCGGAAATTCCGAGTTGAGTGACATCACATCTGACAATCTCCCGTTCATGCTACCCACATCTCGGAACAAACATGGCTGCCTCCATGAACACGTTGCTGTGTGTTGTTGCTTTATATTTTAGCAGATTTGGAGTAAGATTATTTTTTCTGAGAGACAGACAAACAAGAAACGCGAACTAGTCAAACCACATTAAAAGCTTTATAAAATATTTTAGTACATTCATAGCTATATTCTTTTTTTGAGAGGCAAACAAAAGACACTGACAGGTCTGGTAAAAATCTGATATCGCATGCTAGGATACTGTTTGCAGTCATGAAATGCTATTCTCTGAATCGAACACGCACAATTACATTTATAACTATTAATACATTTAACAAAATATATTTTTTTAAAGATTTATAAAATAGAATTACTGTTGAGTGTGTAAGCCGCCATGTTGAAATTACGTCACGGGGGCAACTCAGACAACAAAATCTTGTCCGACATCAACGTCATAAAAGAGGCGTGATTCCGACGGGAAGTGACGTTTTTCGTGACGTTTTCATCTGGGTTCCGACTTGGAGAGAAATAATCGAACGCCCTTGCCTCAATTCCTAAAGTTTCCTGTTAACTTTGTTCGTGTTTTTAATACGGCTGTTTGTTTTTGTTCACTGTACACTCAACGACAGATGTTAGTGTTAAGCAGAGTGCAAAAATCAGTGTCACGTGTTGTAAGGGTTTGCTCTGGCAGGCGTTTAAGGCAATGACATAAACAAAGCCTGTTGGCTCAGAGTAAATGATTATGATCTAACCAGTGCTTGAAGTGGGCCGGAACGCAGCGGAACGCAGTTCCGGAACTTCTGTATCCTAAAGACTTGATTTTTTTTTTTCCAAACGTCAAATGTCGGAAAATTAGACTTCCTGCACTTATTTTTTCCCACTTCAAGCACTGGATCTAACAGTGTAAACCAAATGTTCTATAGACTAGAAAGCCAAATATTTAGGATTAAAAAGTGAAATTAATTTAGGATTTTAGGCAAATGAGTAAGTCAACTTAAAATGTAAATTCATTGTGAACAGTTTTCCTTGTAAAACAATGTAATATTATTGTGGAAAAGATTTAAGCCCAGAATGACACATTTTCTTTCTTTTGTTTATGCTCACATAGAATCAGGCTCTCAAATGGAGATTTAATAGCCCTAAAGATTAACATTTCATTTAGAAAATTCCCCAAATCCTAATAATTTTTTTCAACACACAATATAAGGATTACATTAGTATATACAAAAACTTGTAGTACCAACAACAGAAAAGAACAAAAGTAAGTATTAATCATATTGGTAACACTTTACTTAAGGTCATGTATAAGCACATTTATGAACATTGCTATACATATTTATCAAAAGACATAACACGTTATAACCATGTGTATTATGCATGATACAGATACCTTTAAAACGTATAACAGTTAAGGATGCTTTGTACTGCATTATGGAGGTATTTACAGTGCATTATAGATGAGAGCTTCATGAGGCATTCATAATGCATAACAAAGATGGCTATACTGTCTTACGCCTTTTTATAAATATAGTCATGTTTGTAATGCTTAATGAATGCATTTTAATGAATTATTAATGTGTTTAAAAATTACTTAAAAACATGATCTTAAGGAAATTGTTACCATAATTAATATTTTTTAGAGAATTGATGTCACAATGCAAACATGAGTTTAACTAAAACTGGTTTTATTTTTATATAATTAATTAGAACAGTTCCAAACTGTCTCAGCAATACTGTACCACTGGGTCCGCATTTCATTCAGACAGGACACCAGATGACATGAGAATTCACCTGAACATGTCATGACCTGCTCGTTCGCTCCTCCTGTCTGCCACGCCCACCTCGTTACCTCATGTTAATTCCCCATTGTCATCACCTGTTGCCTGTTGTTTTTTGTCTATCGTGTGTATTTAGTCCGCCTCTGAGTCAGTCTTCCCCAGTCCGGTCACTGATGTTGTGTGCGGTTTTGCTTGTTTTCCCTCATCTCAGTCGTGATAAACCCCATTTGCCTGAATTCCTGGCTTGGCTCCACTACTTCCCCGCTTGCCCGCAAGCCGTTACAACAAAGTAAACATATTACAAAACCAAACTGCTCAACGCTGACATGAGACACAGAGTCTTGTGCTCATTGAGGAAAGATGAGCCCCAAAGAAAACTCACTGCTCAGTATGTATATAGAGCCAGAGACTTCTGGCTTCCATTTCAGCTCTCAAAGGACATAGTCGTAATAATAAGCAGGATCACTTTTTATTAGGTAACGCTTTACATGAACTGTAACTTTATAATGGTTTTATAATGCATTCATAAAACATTCATAAGCACCTTTTATTTTACAGAGGTTTCCCATGCAGAATGAGGTGATTTAGGTTTTGCTAACTGTAAATTGCTACACACTTGACATGGGTCGTTTATCATGATATAGGGTTATTTTGTGGATTAACTCACCATTTTACTTTACTTAATGACAGATGTTATTCTGTTGGAGTTATATGCTACAACCAGTAAGGTATCTGAGAAAACCACAGTCAACTTTTCTTTAAAAAGATCAATTTAGTCTGAATTTAATAAAGGACAACTAGATGCTTAAAAGCTGTGTTTCATCACTTTGTGACAGAACTATTGTTAAACATATGTTCATTAAACTATAGTATTAGCTATTTTAATATTTCAACAAATGCATAAATTATAATCCACTTTTGGTTTCCTTTTAATATTTAACATCCATTTTGATTATGTTACAACCATATTGATATAGTCGTTGAGCTAAAAACCTAACCTGCCTGCCTGCCTGCCTGCCCATCCACATGGTGTCTCTAACTGAGAGGCAAACAGCGGGTGAGTAGTGTCACATTAGCAGCAGTCGCCTCTGAGCACCGGCCGGTGTGATTCAGGCACTGACTGCGTTTTCATAAGCCTTCATCTTCCCGACGATAATGGGCACTTTCTCCAAAGTTACAGCCCTCTGTGTCAAAATGACCCGAGTTAATCAAACAAAAAGAGCAGGCCTCCGTGTGGCAGTTTTCATCTAAATTTTAATGGGTTTATGTCTATTGTTCTGGCTTGAGTTATTTCTTCCAAGGGTATGTATGGGGGGGTGGCGTGGCTGTGATTATGTCCCACTCATGGTGATACAGACATCACCTTCATGCTGGATAACCTGCACATACAATTTTAAGTGCCCCATAACTATACAGTCCCCATAGACTTGCTTTTTGGGTCAGAGCTGCTCTCCTATCCCAGACTGCATGAAGATCATCATCATGCTTGTTTTTGGAGCCCTTATGGGTGATTACACAGTGCAAAAAAATTCTCCGCCTGTTTTTTAATTATGTGGGTGGTCGAGAGTCTCCAATGTAATTAAATAGAGCAGATTTTGAATTCCCCTTTCATTTTTAGATATATTTTAGGAAAAATACACACGACGTACTAACAATGCCTCATTATACCTTTTAAGGTCGACAGATGCGAGTGCTGGTATGAGGCAGCGTACCATTAAAATATATCACAGAGGAGGAGATCTCCATGGTCTCACTGGCTGAGTGAAGTTTCATCAACCCTGGGTACGAGACATAGGCAGGGAGATTTTCTATGAAATAAGACATATAAAATCAAACCACAAAACCAGGTACCTGTCTGCAGATCAAAGAAGATATGCAAATATGTGGCCATCACTTTGGTTATAAACTGGCAAATTTGGTTGCAGTCAATGCCGGTTCAACAAACATGCGTAGTGACTTTTAATTTGAAGATCATGTATTACTGACAGACTTGCAGATATCTATGAAGTCAGTAGATGGATTATGAGACATGGACTGTCCAGTGATCTGAACAAAAGACTGGACTTCTTCAGTACTGTGTCTCTTCGGCGAGACCTTAGGCACTGTTAGTTTGACTTTGTGTTGAATGAGCGTTTGCTAGAGGAATCCCGAATGAGGCACATTACCTGCATTACAAAGGAGTCCCGAATGAGGCACATTACCTGCATTACAAAGGAGTCCCGAATGAGGCACATTACCTGCATTACAAAGGAGTCCCAAATGAGGCACATTACCTGCATTACGAAGGAGTCCCGAATGAGGCACATTACCTGCATTACGAAGGAGTCCCGAATGAGGCACATTACCTGCATTACAAAGGAGTCCCGAATGAGGCACATTACCTGCATTGTGAAGGAGTCACAGATGAGGCACATTATCTGCATTGTGAAGGAGTCCCGAAAGAGGCACATTACCTGCAATGTGAAGGAGTCCCGAATGAGGCACATTACCTGCATTGTGAAGGAGTCCCGGATGAGGCACATTACCTGCATTGTGAAGGAGTCCCAAATGAGGCACATTACCTGCACTGTGAAGGAGTCCTGCATGAGGCACATTACCTGCATTGTGAAGGAGTCCCGAATGAGGCTCATTACCTGCATTGTGAGGGAGTCCCGAATGAGGCACATTACCTGCATTACAAAGGAGTCACAAATGAGGCTCATTACCTGCATTACAAAGGAGTCCCGAATGAGGCACATTACCTGCATTGTGAAGGAGTCCTGCATGAGGCACATTACCTGCATTGTAAAGAAGTCCCGAATGAGGCACATTTCCTGCACTGTGAAGGAGTCCTGCATGAGGCACATTACCTGCATTGTGAAGGAGTCCCGAATGAGGCTCATTACCTGCATTGTAAAGAAGTCCCGAATGAGGCACATTTCCTGCACTGTGAAGGAGTCCTGCATGAGGCACATTACCTGCATTGTGAAGGAGTCCCGAATGAGGCTCATTACCTGCATTGT
>JABFEA020000101.1:985494-997555 GCA_019775915.2 Cyphomyrus plagiostoma | reverse complement strand
TATTTGAAAAGAACGAACCTGCAAATGTCTCAACTGACCAATCAGAATCAAGCATTCCAGAGAGCCATGTAATAAATAGGTACAATGAGTACCAAAGCAGCATAGAAACCTATTTCTAAATTTTGGATTCCACAAAATAGCTATGATTTGCCTTGATAAGAGTTTCACCAGCACAAGGCATCCAGTTAACAAACTTCAGCACAAACTCTCCAAGTCCTCGTTTTTCTGCATCAAATTGCCGAGATGCAGGTACTTCGGGCTACTTCTACAATGTGTGGTTCTGTGGCTTCGGACTCTGTGCCCATGATTGAAAAGTCACCAGTTCAAATGCTGTGGTCGGCAGCTGAGTGATTTCGGTGTCGGGCCCCTGAGTAAAGCGCTTAACCCCAATTGCTTGTGGGAATGTCTGACCTTTCTTTCCCAATAGTATGTTGGCTAAATAAATAAGAAGTTTATTTTAAACTGATGTTCAGTTTCTCCCATATTTTATATTTTATTGGTCAAACAGGCGGTTTGAGTTGTCCTTCACCTTGGCTGGATAATTCTTTGAGATGTGCTTTGAGATGTGCTTGGTGATTAATATGATGAACAACAATGTTATCTGTTCAATCAGCTATAATCCTGATTGAATGGCATGATTTTGAAATTTGCTGTAATAGTACAACTGTTTAAAGGGGCAATGTGGACCTCACAGTCAGCACAGTGATGTCATCACTGGGAGCTTGATCAGGGCCCTTTACCCCAGATGTTTGAGGGATTGGCTAACCCTGCTGTCTTGATTGTACACCTCTTTCGATTAAGGCATCTGCTAATTAAATAAATGTAAGGTTGCCATGACACCACCCTATGTAGGCAACACATGAGGTTTGTATGTTTAAACCAACCCCCTCTAAGTTGGGAGCAGTGGCCCTTGGTATTTTGTCATAAAAATAGCCTGGGAGTCTTACAAATACACAGGAGTTTGAGCCAAGTTCTCTACATTTTGGCTCATTAGTTCATAAGGTTGGTTTATGCAAACAAATGTGTTTGGTTTCAAGCACTGAATATTCAAGATCTTGACTGGTACTGTCAACTTATGTACACATTTATTAGGGTGGTCCTTAGCTATGAGTCATGCGCTCAGCCTTTTATCTTGTGATGCATTGTAAGAAAGTATTCCTGGCATTTTTGTAGTTTATGAAAATATACCAAATGAAACAAAATGGCTACAAAAACAGCAACAAAGAATATTTATATTTACCTGCAAAAAATGTTTCACAAATAATTAAGAACAAAACAAACAAAGTGGTGTTTGTAATCAGAGATCAATAACTTGACACTATGGATGGATATTCAAGCCAGTTGAAGCCTATGAAACACCAGGCAGACACGGGTAAATATGTGAAACTTAAATCTGTGACAAAAATTAAGAACAATGAAAGGTGTGATTTTAAAAAGTTCTTATTGCATGGTTGATACCTGAATTTTTTTTTTAATAAATGTATTTTTCATGGGCTCTTTTTAATTTAAATGAACCAAACATTAAGAAATACAGTTATATCAATCAAGAAAATAAAATGAGTGCAGAATAATAATAATCAAATGAATGACCTGAGAGATTAGCGGATATTATTAGTGATGGATAAGGAGGTTTTAGCCTTTCGAGCCGCTTGAGAAACCTTGAAACATGAAAAATGATTAAAAAATTCTACAATTTTTTTCTTATATATGATAAAAAAATTAGTGGGTGAGAAGTAGCATTTTCAAGTTTTCATTTTTAAGGACCAGCCTAACATATGTAGATGGGTAAAAGTATCATTTTTCCTTAGAAACACACATTCATCTGCATGACTCACTGTCATTTAAGACAAAATGTTCAGTTTGTTTATTTTTCCATGGCATTTTGTAATTTCTTTAAATAAAGTCTAAACTAAGGTCGAAGTTCTGTAATTACAATAAGTCATTTCATTCTCAGATAATTAATTTTCTTCTGGCTTTAAGACTATGCACTTAGACAAATCCTACCAATGTATATTTAAAAGGGACAGCAAATATACAGGCCACAAAATAAAAGCTTCACACTATTTAAAATGAAGTAAGCAAGAAGGCAGGCCCATTGTGAGACAAGAAAATGCATTCCGGGCATGAGTCAATGTGCGGAATAGCAGAGGAACCATTTTCAGGCTTGAAGTAAGATGTAGCTCAGTCAGGCTATAAACTTAATCGGCTCTCTGTCTCCCTGTGTCACTCTGGATCAATAGGAAGTCAAAGAAATCGGGCTGCATTAATATGGAGACCTATTTGACACATTAAATGTGTTTCAGAACTACAGCAGAGCCATACAGAAGTAAAAGAGACCAAGGTACAAAATTATAAACCATCCAACCACCCATGGAAATCAGTATAGTAAATAAAATCTCAGGTAGCACTTTACCTGAGGGGGTACAAGTAACTTAGTAACTCAGTTTCTACTCAAGTACAAATCATGAACAAATATAGTATCTGCATAAAATACATGAACCATTATGACTGATTAATGATGAATGAGCAGGAGATCAGTATGTAACTAACACTTAGTTTTTGGTTAATTAATACATAAAGTAAGAGTATAATATTGAATTAATTGTCAAGTTCTTCCAAAGTTCCTTCCAAAGCACTGAAATCGCATTTTGTCAACATCACCTGAAGTTAGAAACTATCTAGCTCTTTGGTTACTAGATTGGGAAATATATTAGTTGTCATAGATTTTAAAGCATTTCTATATCTTTGTTGTAGTCCTGTAAAATATTCCTTTGGTAGAAGTAATCAGAATAAAATCATTCTTTCAGGAAAAATGTAATACCTTGTATAGTAAGGAAGAGCTGACAGTACTTGTCTTCAAAGTCTTCAGGTAGGTAAAAGATAACCTTGCTGATGCCTGAAGTAATTAAATGCCCCCCATAAATTAATTGACTGGTCATCAGGAGTGATATCTCAGGCCTGAAAGTTGAAGTCGATGCTTCTGAACAGCCGTGGTAAAGAGCCTTGAAATAATTGGAAACATGTCTATCTTAATTGGTTTAACTACAAAGTGTGAATAATTTGCAGACTAAGTATGAATGATAAGTGAGATGCTGTAGTGACCCAGCGTGCATCATTGGATGGACCTTGGACTACGTTTCACTGTAGATCTGGTTGATTGATACTTTTCCTTGGACCTGGTTTCACTGGACAACAAGTTGTAAAAAATCTCCAAGCCCTTCCAGTGGCTCAGTGATACACTGAGAAGCACAATGCAACATTTATGGACTCTTTATTTCAACTATTCAAGTAAAACAAAATACTGAAGGCTACGCATTTGAAATCATTTAAGTTTACTCCAGCCAATACAGAGGAAAATATCTCATAAATATTCATGCACCGTGGAAAATTTGAATTTCAATGCATCCCCCTTCTGCACTTGTGAAGGGTATTATGAGGGCTTTATATTTCCGTTTGATACGATAAACAATTCTTTGTAGATAAATTAATGGGTAATATTAATGAATTCAGTAAAAGTTAATGAAGCAGCCATACCTTTGTGGGGAATGTGACCATAATAAATCAATTCCCTGCATTGTGCTGCAGTGACCTTACGTGGGAGGGAAGTGCCAATCTGATGCTGTGTGTTTGCATACATTAATGCATGCAGGCACATACTCACAGTATGAGCAATTTAGAGAGTCCTGGTATAGTGCTGGTGTGCTAAATGTAAGAGTGGCTCTGGGTGGGACGGTGAACAGAGCCATGTTAAATGGATGGAAGGAAGGAACAGACATTTTATTTGGGTGTGAGCAGTGGCAGGTTTGATTAAAGCTGCAAGTAGGAACAACAACCTGCTACTTCTTCATCACCACCAGGGGGCAGTGTGTAGCTCAGTGAATTCGGGTGCTCTGCCTATGATTGGAAGATGGCTAGTTCGAATCCCAGGGTTGGCAGAGTAATTTCACTGTTTAGCTCTGGAGCAAGGTGCTTAATCCCCAACTGACCCTGCCTTTTCGAG
Organism: Cyphomyrus plagiostoma; assembly: GCA_019775915.2. Classification (NCBI taxonomy): domain Eukaryota; kingdom Metazoa; phylum Chordata; class Actinopteri; order Osteoglossiformes; family Mormyridae; genus Cyphomyrus; species Cyphomyrus plagiostoma. Next base: position 993,555 of record JABFEA020000101.1, on the reverse strand, counting down.
TGCAAGTTACATTGGATAAAAGTGTCTGTTAAATAAATAAAATGTAAATTCACCAGAAATCAACCCAGCCAAATGTACCTGGACTTGATGCAGTTTCTGTGCAGAAATGGCAAAGCAGATGAAAAAAAAGAATGAGTGTGTCTGTCACCACTGTCCCTCCCCAGCTGACACAGAATTACACTTTTTCATAGAGTGAAATGTCATGTCTTTGTTGTGGGCTTGCTGATGTGGGTGTTGGTGACTGTAAAGCCTTGCAGTGTGTTCTGTCAGACAGAGCAGAAACTGTAGGCAGCAGAGGACACATTCAGCACTGCACGTGTAGGATGGAGGCCATTGCAGCTGATCGGGGCGGGGGGGTTATAGCGTGCTACATATGTGTGCACTCGTGCCCTCCATGTGTTTGTCTGAGTTTCCTCTAGGCACTATGTAGACAGGTGCTTCAGGTGAATTTCTAATTGCTACTATTCTGCAAATCATTGGCAGAAGGAGTCTCAGAGTCGCAGAGGAGAAAATAGTCCTTTCAGACGATGCGCTCGTTGCCGTTCATCTTCTGCCGCCGCGCCGCGCCTCGGTGCTGCTTATTCTCCGGGTGAATTAAAGGTCGTTTTTAAGGGGTGTTTCGCTAGAGGATTCCAGTAATCGGCGAGCGTTTGGGACATCAATAACATTGATAGTAAAATGGATGTGAGGGAGAAGGGAGTCACAATTAAAACTAGTGAGGCCGTGTACCGTGCAAAGACAACTGAAAGCCGGATTCAGTCATTCACCGTACACAGCGTATACAACGCATCCTACCTGGGGGGAAAACAAAAATGGCAACATTATCTGTCCTATGCTGAAGTCATACACTTTAAGATTTGTTTAATCCACGATATTAACCTGTTTGAAAATGCCTAAATAAAAAAATTCATAAATCACAGCGGCAGTATGTATATTGCATATGTGTTATATCTAAATCTGGATTTATTCCATAAAAAATAAAACAAAGTATCTGGACTCAAGGTTATATGGATGCTGTCATCCTTTATTCAGTGATTAGAACATTTCCTGTCCTCCTTGTAACGTGAATAGCATGAAGTAAAATGGCCTTAAAGAATATGGGTTGCGGTTGCAGACTTGCTCAGTGTCCTTAGGGCTGTGGAAGTATTAATTCAAATGGGGTAATGATACGTCAGACCGTGACCAAGGAGAGAAAATGGAAAAACGTCTTTCACCCCGTGGAAGTGTCCTCTTCGTGACCTCACAGCGGAAATTACAATAGCGACATGCCGAAGGAAAATAATTTCAATTTACCTGCGAGTGGTACCTCTGCAGGCTCCTTGCTGACATGAATTAGGCGGAATCAGGGCTGACTCAGCCCTCCCTTTCTCGCCACAGAAAGTCTGCTGCACTTCAGACTGCTGGCAACATTCTGAAAATGCAGTCGATTTTTGAAGAACTCCAGATCGTGCCCAGCTACACTTTCTTGTTTTAAATGAAAAACTTGAACAACCCGCACCTTCTCGGCATCTGCCATGAGTCGTATTGTTAAAATGAAATATTGTATAACAATACAATCGTGACAGTGAAATGTGTGTTTAATTTCATACCCAAATGTCATTAGAGTGAAATATAAAATCTGGCAACAAATACATTAGCAAGGGCGGCAGCCATTTCTGGAAGGACGGAAGGACAGAAAGGACGGACGGATGGACGGACTTAACAACATAGCGTCTGACTCCTCAAAAGAAGATAATTATATTATGACTGATCTTGGATATTCCTTAGCTGGGAGGCTTTTGAACGGGTCAAAACCTATGAATACAAGTATTTCATAGGCTCTCAATTATTAAATATAGCACATTTTCCAGTGATAGCCACATTATCATAATTTAAGTTTATCAAAGTTTGTTTAATATTTGCTACTTTTTAATGGCATGGTGCCTTGCCGGAGGAGCGTAGTAGTAATGTTTCTGCTCCGGAACATGGAAACCTTCCATCTCCCCCAGGGTCTTGTGAGTCATTTTCTCCTCCTAACATACGGATTGTTGCACTGGCTCTCAATAACACAGCATCTGCTGCATGGTCTCCTCATTTCCAGGTGATGCGGAGTGATAAATTAGCATTCCTCACACTGGAGATCACATCAATCCCACCTTCTGGGAGCAGTCGCCACCCAGGAGCTGAAGTGGGGGTTCTGCTGTAGCCTTGACCCATGTGGTACATTATGGCGTGTCGGAGATTCACTCATGCTGCAATATATTAATTCCCATTCGCTTTAACATTCATTTTGATTACAAATTGCTGTCAAAGGTAATGGTGGTTTGTGAATTCCATTGTTCATATAGCTCGTGTCACAGATTGTTTGCAAGTACAGCACATGAGGTACATTTTTCGTAATTGATACGAAGGAAGAAACAGTAAAAGATATATATATATATATATATATGCTACTTGGGTCTGAAATAAATGTATTATTATTACTACTATAATTGTTTGCATTCATATATCTGGCATAAAATTTTGAGCACTGGCAGCAGGTAAAACAGATTTTTCTAGACGGACTTTTAACGTGGGGGGGGGGGGCAAGTTGCTTCAGAAGGTGAAAAGCAAAGTTAAAGACAGAAAAAAATTATGAAGCTTGTGAAAGCAAAACAGTCTAAACAAGGAATCAGAGTGTGTTACATATTCATAAAAAACTGTAAAATGTGACTGCAAAGCATTGCATATATTACTTATTGCTTTTCAAAATTGTATTTTGCTTCTTAATGTAATACATGGAGGACATTAAGGTCAAATGCATCTGGTCCCCCTAACAGAACAACTGGCGTCAGTCTGCCCCCCATTGAACTGGTTTGCTAGCTACGAATCTAATGTAAGCCTAGCAGTTTCCTTTGAGATATGATTTTCATGCCATTATACACGTAGATTGTGGAATTAATCTATTTATTTTGATATATTCCTGCTCATTCTTCTTCCTTAGCACCTTAACTGGTTTGAAAACATTTGTTTTCTCTGTCTCTGTCCTGGCATATAGCATATTTCAGCACCCAAAACAGGAATCAGAGATGCTGCCCTAAACTGCTCTTCTGTCTCCAATGCTCTCCCTCCCAGTGCTGGCTGCAAGTTCCTGTGACAGGAGTCTCTTCTCTGCAGGTGTGCACCTTTCAGAGATTAACTGTCAGCATCTGATAAGGTTAAGGCTTAACACCACCACGGCTGGCCACATGAGGAGATGTATATATGGCTATAATTGATGAGGAGGTTATGATCTTGTTCTCCAGGCTCTGTTTCAGCTTTTTTGAACAGGAATTTTCAGGTTATAAAGCTCATTTAAAATTTACAGTAGTGAGGAAAAAGTTTGTGAATCCTTTGGAATGATTTGGATTTCTACATTAATCTCTCCTAAAATTTAACTGACAGTGAATCATAATAAAAACAATCAACTCGCATACATTTCACATATTTCACAAATTTTCCAAAATTGCAAACCTGCGTTGATGTTAATAATAATAATAATAATAATAATAATAATAATAATAATAATAATAATAATAATAATAATAGAAATAGCTGGAGTTAGTCATATTAATATTTTCTACTTATCAGACTTGTGCATCAGTTAGAAGATATTTCAACTCATTCCACTATACAAAAGTTTATGTATATTCCTAAATTTCATGCTTTAAAGGCCTGCTTTAAATCACGCCACTGCATTTCACTGGGATTGAGGTCAGGACTCTGATTGGCTGCTCTGAAACACAGTTTATTAAGTTTGTGTCACTTTGTTGCTGATTTACTCCTGTGTCTTTCATCTTTGTCATTTGCATGACCCAAATCCCTTTGAGCGTTAGATCTGACACAGACATCCCTCTGCTGTAAGGACTCCTTATGTCATGACCCGCTCCGAACGATCCTCATGTGTGCCACGCCCACCTCGTCACCTCTCGTTTTCCCTGATGGTTCTCACCTGTCTTGTATTTCCGCACTCCTGTTTTGTGTATTTAAGTCTGCGACAGTGTAGGTCCTGCAGACTTAGCATTGATGTTGTCTTGCTGTTAGTCTGCCGTTTGTCCTGTGCCAGTAATAAAACCCCGTTTTGTTTGGATTCCCGGCTGGAATCTCCTGTTTTCGCTCCACCACCACCGCGAACACAACACCTTATGCATCCGGGAATACTCTGGTCCCTCAAAGATTCTAAGTCTTATGTGTTGTGTGTGTATGACTCTTTATCAACGTGATTTGAAGATGAAAATAAGATTGAGATAATTTCACTTGCAATTTAACTCATTCTCATAACATTTTATACTGGTGTCACAAAGACGGCTGAACCGATTTACCAAGTTTTCTATCCAAATATGTGAGAAACAGCAGCCCACGATTTCTGACCTCCCTTCAAATAAATAATTAGAATAATTTATCATTAGATTAAATATTAAATACTGTATATTGAAACTTCAACAATGGCAAAAGCTAAGTGACATACACATAAGCTAAGTGATCTACACACACATGCATACCTATCTAGAAATTCTAAAATAACTGAATTTCAGTACACTACTCTTTTCAAGTAGTAATAAATTGAAAGCCAAATTGTATCTAAAGGAGCTGTTCTGAGTTAATAAGGTCATTGACAAGTAGTCTCACTGGGTGCCTTTTTAATTACTAACGCCTTTGCAATAACATAAAACACGAAACATTTGTGTTTAGTACTGAACAAGTCAAAAAAAATTATGACACTTAATAAAATGAAAATGTCTGTAAAAAACATATGTGCTTGTCAATGGACTTTTGTAATAAAATCAATAAATTTTCACACAATTAAGCATCCCAAGATGTTCTATGAGCACAATATATTAACAGCATTAAATGATGAAAAATTATCATATAGCCTTATTACAAATTGATGAAACTTCAGGAAGAATATAAGTTAAATTCAGTCAAAATTGTGAGAGTTCTTAATTCATCCCTGTGATTACTTTGAGCTTCCAGCAATAACCAATTCCTAGGTGAATTAAGATTTGAATACTGCAGACTTTTAAAAAATATATTAGGGTGCTATATCATGCAGAAAAAAGCTGATTCATCTGAGAGGAAATACATCACATTAGTTATGGATGTATCCACGGCAACAGGCCCACTATATCATATAGGTGCTGGAATATAATTGACAGCGCGATAATAGGGAAGCCACACAATCTTTCTTGTTTAGTCAATCTACTCATCACACTATAAATTTCAAGAATTCAAGAAATTACACAACATGTATAATGCGTGCTAGCAGATATCAGGCCTCTGAGTTACACAATGTCTATGAAAGCAAGCAACATATTTAATCTTTTTTATACTTATTACAAAACTATACAAAAAACAGCATCAGCCTTGCATGTGCACACACTATGAAGTTTGTCACCTCATGGGAATTTTGTTTAAATTGGCACAAGCAAATAAAATAAAAACTTCATCCATCTTCTCTCTGACACAAGAAAACACAATAAATTTGATACCCTTTCGCAACACCATTATCCACAATAACTGCCTTTTGCCTTTTTTGATTGAGTGATTTTTTGATTTGAAATGCATTTGAAATATGAAAGTCATTATGGAAGAACTCTGCGGCAATGAGAGAGGAAGCTGTCGTACTGGGGCGGCATACGGCTCCTTCATGCTCCCACGAGTTTTACTCTCCTTAAGGAAGGATAAGGTGTAAGCACCTGCTTCCGTATGAGGTCACAGCACACGCTTTTCATGAAACATTTATTCAGTCTATTATACCCACACCCTATCATACAGTCTTCAGTCCTAATCTTTACTATCCATATCAAGTATATGAACTTTGTGTTGAATAGACAAGATTTCGCGAAAGATTTTCAACTCTTCCAACTTTGACACACTTCCTAAAAATATTTATATTGTCAACGCTAGCTGGCTGGATTCTGTAACCACCAAAAAGTCACTCAGTATAAGAACTGTGTATGTCTCATAAGCCTTCAGTTTGCCTCTTAGAAGTGAACTACCTTCAACAGTATAGTGATTTCATCTTCAAGATCAAAAGTGACTCTGTCTCCTTAAAGCCAGCAAACGCGAGAGAAGCAACTTGTTTTGTCTTCCCCAGATGGGTATGGAATTCGCCTCAGTGTCTCAGATTCGTTTCGGGTCGGTCGGCTGTCGCTGCACAAAAGAGATGCAGAATTTCAGATCAACATGTTGATATTTGTAGTCCGGAACTGACTCCTTATTGTCTGTCAACATGATGTAAAGGTGTGAGATTTTTAATCATCCTGATTAAAGCCCAACACCTGCGTCTTCACCAGCTGAAAACATGGCCGATTTACAGAGGCATGAAATAAGGGCCAAATTCCAAATGATAGGAAGAGTCACTTGAAATTAGAGACACGGATTATGAAACATACTGGCTTCATACTAAAAATCTTTTGAAATATGAAGACGAAGATTCAAAAAAGAAGATTCAATTTTCATCCTTTTTTGGATTCTTCCACTATTGAGATATAGATAAAAGGAGCATTTTCACATATCTGTGCACACATATATAGTCCAGTGATGTACAATCGCCACCCCAGTCTCAGTGTACGGCCTGTAGGCTGCTTTTCATTGCTCTTTCCATGGGTGGAAGCCTATTCCAAGCAGAACAGGGCATAAGGCAGGGTACACCCTGAACTGGATGCCAGCCCATTGCAGGGCACGTACACACCTACAGTCATGTGCTATGGGAAATCTGGAAATGCCAAGCAGCCTACATACCCATCCACACCAGTCATAGGCTTTTCTAATGCAGAAAATGATTACTCTGCCCAGAGTTATGAATCAGACATGACTGTTGAAATGCAACAGACAGTCTATGACTTACACGAGGTGACAATTACTTTAGTATTCCATTTTTTTCTTTTTCTTTGAACACACCAAGAGAAATGAATTTTATTTTCCAGGATATGTTGCTGTTTGTCTGTGGCGAATGTACAGGGGAGAGATACTCATTTTTTAGTTTGTTAGTTATTTTCTGCTGAAATAGCACACTCCTACATACATGCTGTGCAGCCAGGATTGGCCAGGAATCAGATGAAGCATTTTAAATCAGCGCACACGATTTCTCCTTCTCGCTTGCTAATTCAATGAACGGCCCCTAGTAAACTGATCCTTTTGAACATTTCATTTGTTTTATTTCCGGAACTGATCTTATGAGCACAAATGCCTGTATACCCACATATCTACAGCGTGAGTAACACAAACAATCATGTAACATCTTTTATCGGGCCTATCATGAAGAACTGAATTTCCAATTACAGTATTTGCATACTGTCTTGTACTTAAATATTATGTGAACACAGTATGTTTCTGTGATCTGACTTTTATTCATTGGGGTAAACTGCGAGAATCAATGGACATGTGACAAGATGGTTGGTTCGAACCCTAGAGAAGATCTTTAAATGAACCTTGTGTATGTAATCCATTCATAATTCACATTCCAATGACCTATCTAGTACAGGGTTGCTGGAACTCTAAGGTCTGTCTCTGGAAGCAAAGAGAAAAAGTGATGGGAATAATTTAGAGATGTTACTTTGACCATCTGCAAGCTTTTGAACTGCAGGATAAACCCAAAGGAGCATGCAAACTCCCCACTTCTAGTGTAGAGAAGAGATTCAAACGCCATAACCCTGGAGGCTACACACTGAGCCACCATGTCAGACTTGAAATTAATCATAAATATGGGACCTAAGTTCCTAGATAACTCAAAAAATACAAATTTTTATACATGATTTATATACTTAATCCACCGTGCCCACTTGAAATAAATGATTAATGCATTTGGAAACCAGTACCATTTGATTTGGCTAATCATTGCGGCAATGGAGTTATGAGCCCCGGCTGAAATGTCTTTTTATAAGCCTATAGTACTGTTTGAGATCCTACCATTCAAGATAAAACTACACATGAGGCACGGATACATTATGCAATATCATACACTGTAATATACACTCACCTAAATGATTATTAGGAACACCATACTAATACGGTGTTTGACCCCCTTTCGCCTTCAGAACTGCCTTAATTCTACATGGCATT
>JABFEA020000101.1:966014-985332 GCA_019775915.2 Cyphomyrus plagiostoma | reverse complement strand
GTGATTGGTTGATTAGATAATTGCATTAATGAGAAATTGAACAGGTGTTCCTAATAATCCTTTAGGTGAGTGTAGGTCATTTAAGGTACATAAAGACCCATCCCGGGGCTTCCCGTACCTCAGGCCTCATGTGTCCTCTCCATGATCCTGGATTATGCATGGATGCACAGCTTACACAGACCATAATGCTATGGTCTGAGTCGGCGTACAGGATGGAGATGCAGCAACTGGTGAACTTGTTTAATGTTGCTGCCCTCGTTTGATGACACCTTCATGACACAGTGCGCCTGTCAGGCCTCCAGCACCGCGGCAGATGCCTCCTTCCTTTCCCATAGTCTCTTTGTCCTGCTTCTGTCTGGCAGAAGGTTCCAGAGCATCCAAGTCAGTTCTGCCAGACTCTCTAGCAACTGCGTCATCATGGCCATCCAGACTCTGCACTCTTTGCTGCCCCTGTCCACAGATTTGTACTTTACATTAACTCTGCAGTCCACCAGCACATCACTTTACTGCCATTTGCACTGTTATACAAAGTCGTCATCTTTGGTATTTATGTGTTTATTATTACTCCTACATACCACGCTGCTGCTTCCATAGTTGCATTCAATACTTTCCGTCATTGTGTACTTTTACATTTTGTGTCAGTGTTGTTCATGTGACTTGACTAAAGCTAGTTATACATAGAAGCAAGTCAATGGCCTACAAACTTTCCGGGTAAACAGAAAGGTAAATCTCTGTAACATGATCCCTCTGATGCTGGGAAGCTAGAGGCAATGTCTCTGTCGCTATTGCTTTGTACTGGACATGGCTGTAGAATCGTGATTCTGAACCTGATTAGCACTGCGAACCAATTTTAACATGGCAGCTCAATCACAAAGTAAAACTAGCCAACTCTTTCCAATTCAACGGCATGCCTACTTCAATTTGACAATTGAAAAAATGTGCTTGTTTCTGATGTTAAATACGCCATTCTAACATTTTTAAGTAGGAGAAAAATGGGTTAACATATCCGCAACCCTTTCAGAACCTACCTTGACCCAAATCTGGGTCGCAACCCAGGGGTTGAGAACCACTACTGTAGAAGCAAAAGCTTTGGGATTAATGGTTAAAAATGAGTTTGAAATCACAGCCAGCTGAAGGCAATTCATATTCAAGGATGCGTCTGACCTTTCCTCACCGCTGGTGAAACCTTTTGATAATCGTGTGACAACATCTTATGAGCACTATGATCATTCAGAAAGGCTGTGATGAAAGCAGCTCTGGTTGAATGCATTAATGTGGGCAGCGCTTACCTTTATTTATTCTTGGGTGTACGTGTATCCACAGGTCAAACAATTCATTTCACAAATATGCACTTATTACATTCCATGGAACATGCCTGGTTCAGTGAAATGGAATTTGGTACAATATTATAAAACAGTAAAATGAATAAGGTTTAATTGCATGATGGCTGTCATTATGTCTGATTCAATAGGCAATCAACTCATCTGTTCATGATGCACTCATTACAGAATATGTGGTTTTTAATTCGCATCGTTTTTGCCTCTTTACAATAAGTAATCAGTGGGGGTTGGGTGCTGTCATGGACGAGCAATTATGTTTGTGTGAATTGTCTGTATTTTCCCTTTATTAGGCCAGAAAAGCTTATCAACTCAGCAGTAGTGTCACAAAGCGACAGTAGCTTTCAGTACGCCTCGTGCCGTTCCAGACCAGCGTAACTCTTCACAATCTCAATTTTAGGGAATGACCCCATCTGACCCTGTCAGCGCTGTCACGCAGGCTCAGGAAAAACAAAAAAAAAACAGGATGTGGCACCCGACGAATGACTTTTCGCGGTTTGTGATTGCAGTGCAAAAATACTCTTCATGAGCTAAATATAGAGTGGTATTGTATTTCAGCACAGGAAAGAGCAAAGATATTTATCTGGGATGTCGGTGAGCATCCAGGCGAACCAAGATACCAATGACCTTCATTGCACATACAGTAAAATACTGTCATTCAGGTCTATCCTGATGAAAAACAAAATAGTTACTCTTCAATTATTAATTAGAGTTGCTCATATTTAATAGTAGTTGATCAAAATAAATGTAAACAAATGTTAATCCAAATGTTTAACAAGCACTTTAATTTAAATAAATGCTCAGACAAATAGATACATAAAATAATAATAGCAGTTCTAATAATAAGAACATTTTGTGGAATACGTAATTGCGCAGGGCTAAATTTGCGATACTTGCCAGGCATTCTTGGTTATTGTCTAAGATGCCAGTCAGGAAACGCTTTGGGGGAATAGAATCGCATGTCAGAATCAAATGCATAATCAAGATGAGTCATCCACTTTCTCTAAATAAAGTCTTTATTTTTTAATTCTGTTCCCTCTCATCGGGATTAAAAATAAATTCATGAAATGTCAAACGTTCTTGGCCTTAGGTATAACACTAAAGAACTCAGACACCGCCAGAAAATTTTGAAATCATGTCACATAAATGACAGCTCATATCTTCATTTGACAAAATTTGTCAGGATTTAGGTAAAAACAAGTAGGACATAATATTTTTGTATTTTCAAACTTATGTTAGTCATGGTTAAAAAACAGAATATCTATATCGCGTGTGTAAAAATAAGAGGCTTAAACTTACAGCAATTCATTACCTATTATTCCAACCAACAATATCAAATAGTTTGTACATGTGGAAGCAAGTGTTAGTGAAGAGTAATTGATCCGCAGAAAGATTGTACAGAAATAAAAAAAAACATGTTTACTTGAATTATCAAAAAGAAGGAAGTTCAGGTTTTGGTTTTTAAAATATATTGGGTAGCAATGGTGGCATTTAAAACGATTCCCTTGGAGTTCACGGCGTCTTAGACATCGTCAATTTGGATGAGTGTTATGAAAATATTTAACATATATGCTTATTTGGCTGAAAATGTGAAGGCATCCGAATCACTACAGCCTATGAGGTGACTGGTAATATAAAGTGCATTAGACTGAACATGCCTTCCTTGCTTGAGCTCACCCATGATGGCTGGGTAGGGGATAAATAAACTAGCCCTGTCTGTATCCTATTGATTTTTTCCCCCTTACTGCTTTACAGACACCGCGTTGTCATTTCAATCTCTCTGTGGTTTGCAAGACAGGGCTGTCGAGCTGTGTTGGGGATTTTATGATTCTTCGTGATTTTACTCAGAATCAATGCATGTTTATTTCCTTACTGGGATTTAGTTATGTGGGGAATGATACATTTTACAGAAATGGGAAATGAATTATCTACGCTGTACCATCCTGATCTTATTTACTCCATATTTAGTGTTATCAAATGGTTCTTGTACTACTATGGTGCCATATACGTTGTAGGTCATTAAAATGTTAGGGAAAAAACACGAATGATGCCTGTATGGTTAAGTTTTGTTATTTGATATTGACAGGGAATGTCATTTTCCAGAAGCATGGCCACCCTAGGACGAATTATTTTTTGAAGGTTCGAGTCTCTACCCCACATGATGTATAAAACTTGGATGTTGTCATGGTCTTGTCGTGACATTTCCTCTGGGTTCTCCTTTTTCTCCCTACACTCCAACGCATGCAGATGTGAAGTAGGGTTGCCACATGGTTGCCACATGGCGTGTGTGCCTTGTGATGGCAACGTAAAGGGGAGAAAGCTAGGAAAATTCCAAGGGTCCCTGAGTGACAGGTTCGTAAGCATGAAAATAATGCCTTCAAGTTCACCCGTGTAAGGCTAATGTGGAGCAACCATTGTATAAGCAGGACAATGCACTCCGGGTTCTGCATTGTACATTTTCAAATGCATGCCGTGGAGGCAAAGAAACTCTTGGGCAATTCTTTGCCTCTGTATCCATATGTATAATTACATATAATGAACAGCTTCACAAATGTTAACATTAGTAAAATTATATTGGTAGTCAAACAGTTAATTATATAATTCATTGTGCCTGCCAACTCATCTGTTCATAAATAAGAGTTTACAATTTGCTGTTTTATTCCAAATGTAAATATAACTTGAAGAAAAGTAACATAATTCATGGTTGCTATCTGAATCAGTTCTGCCCCAATGCATCATGGACTTCAACCTATGTAATCTGGATTTAACACATTCAGGATCACAGAAGAGATGCACACAACCAATGGAGTTTCAGTTAATGATTTTAGAACAGATGTGTCTACCACATTGATTCACACAACAATTTACACCTGTCTGTCCAAAACATAAAACGTTGTCACTTGTTTGTTTGCAGATTGAGTACTGTCACTTTTGTCGAGCACTAATATGCTAAAATGAAATGAAAAGGAAAAGCCAAATGGAAACATTATTTAATACATCATGTTGCTGACGTGAAGTCCAAAGTTCACTTATCCTAATCTTATTACAAAATGTCTGTCCACCAGCACAATTTGATTCAGTTGGGAAAGTTTATGTACTAAATGTATAAAATGTTTTCTTTCTTTGCACATGGTCATACAACACCATTAAAGTGTCCTATGATCAGGCTTAGTAGTATAAAACACCTTTGAACATAAATTAAAATATGTTCTTTGAACTAATCTGAAATAAACATTAAGGCAGCCAAAGCAGCCTTGGCCAAGCAATCCAGGGACTTCACAACAGTAACGTGAAAAACACATTTCTGAAATATCTGGTACTTTACTGATGGTACCTGACTTTCCTACAGGTATCAGGACTCTTGAAAACAGCTGAATTATCAAATGGGCCCATACCCGAAACAGACCCACACAAAAGCTTATAAAAATATCAACATAATAATTAACACAATTAGCAGTAGCTATTTCAAGTACCAAGATACTATAAATTGTGTTATGTATTAACATGTTTGGTTTTTTTGACCAAAGACACAAATCAAATCCTAAGCATACACGTAAATGAATATTATAAAAGGTCACTACTCCATCTGTCGTTTGCACATTCACTGAGAGTAATTACAAAACCGATGATGTCTCCAGAAGTTTCTGTGCTCCAGTATTTTAGCAGAATATCCCCCCATGAGGTTCTAGCTTCATCTCCCTTGAACTATGATAAAGGGCACAAGCAATCCAAGTCCCCCTTAATGGCTGACAAAAACGAAAACGTATAAGGGCCAAAAACATCTTTACAATACTCCTAAAATGTTTATGTTTGGTAAAAATTGTGTTTTCTCTTTCATAATACACAAAAAGTATTATATATAATTACTGCACATGACATTTGTAAACTAAACATAGCTTGGTTTTGTATTTCTTCTCATCACATTAAATTATGTTTTCATCATTGTTTCTGTTCTGGGGATACACATATGTATTCGGCTTACTGATTTTAACTGGTGTCACAGTAAACAGTTTCTTGCTTCCTCTATAAAAATAGCATTTACGTTTTGTCTTGGATTGTAGTTTTAACACATAGCAGTGTGCCAGCAAAGATAAGTGAACATAATTTTAGCCTGACAATTTTTCTGTGCAGAATAGTGGACGGCTTACACTCTGAATAGACTTGCAAGGCAGAAAGGTAAGCCTAGACCTATTATTTGGAATTGTACGTACATACATCAGTTTAGAACTATACATACATGTATATATAAATAAAATACCCTAAAAACTGAGTTAAAATAAAATGTTAAAATCAGAAAAGAAATAGCTATTTTTATAACGACACTAAGTTTAGCCTACAGCAAAAGTCAGTCTAAGATGGAAATTCTGACCTTACAGATAACTGAGCAGCAGATAATCAGTGTTTACCATTGTGGAAGAGCAGATAGACATCGCCATATGACACTGATATCTGACAGAGAAGCAGAGTTTTCCCTGAAAATTGAAAAAAATAATAGCCATATGATCTGCAGTGATGTTCCTTCAGGGAAGTAACTAGCTCCACTCTGTCACTGGGGTGAAAGGAAACTGGACAGAATAATTCATATTAAAGGAAAAAAAACAATAATAATGTAGAGGTCAGGTGACTCTCCATCTGAAAATGCATGCTGTTTCTGCATCTCATTAAGCACATTCATCTAGCCAACCATCCATTTTCTGTAACTGCTTGTCCTATACAGGGGGTCTGGGTCTACGGGCACAACACAGGACAGTGTGCCAATCCATCACATTGCCCATTCACACACCATTCACGATTTGGTTTCTCCAGTTAACCTCTGGATGTTTTTGGACTGTTGGGGGGGGACCAGACTACCCAGAGGAAACCTCCCAATGACACAGGGAGAAGACACAAAGTCCCCACACATGGAACCCAGGTGGAGAATTGAATCAGAGGCACGAGGCAACAAAAGTGCTAACCCCCCCACCCCTTAAGCACCTTCATTTACTGAAAACAATATCAAAGACATTGAAGCTTAATCGTAACGTAACTGGGGCTGTAGTAACATTTATCTTTAATAACAGTAAACTGTACATTTTACACTCAATGAAAACTGGCGTCTCGAACAAGTGTTCAGAAACAGAGGTCGTGACTTCAAAGCTGAGTTCTGCTGGTGTAGCTGGTAGATTTACCTTTACATGAGTGAAATTATGCAAAACATTTTAGAGGGATGGTATGGAGGGTGATGTTTTAAAAGCGGACACGGGAGGGTGGCATACATGTGCATTACTGCTCTAACCTCCTGTATATAGATCGTTAAAGCAGTGTTTCCCAAGCAGGTCCTCTGGGACCTACAGGTAGTGCAATTTTTTTGCTCTCACCCAGCTCCCTGGAAGGGAGCAAAAACTGTGTGCAGGTCCAGTTTGGGAAACACAGCCCAAAACAATTAAGAGAAAGTGTAAAATGCATCAGTATTATGGGAACTGGAGCACTACTGCAAAGCTGCCTGCAGTGGCAAACCAAGCTGAGTGGTTTCTCTCACATATAATCATGGTTTTGCCAAATGAAAAAAGAATGCAGCAGAATGGACAAATGAGGCAGCGCAAGGATACGGCAACTAGTGAAAGCCTGTTTCCAGTCTCTTCAGCTGGACAATAATTCCAAGTCCCAGGCCAGAATTTTTTTTTTTTTAACAGCTTTACTGATGTTTGGTTATAACAGCGTTGCATGTAGCTCTTGTTCCTAATTGCACCTGTATTACTTTGTACTTTGTAACAGGTCACTCTTTGAAATAAATGCAAATCTAAAATGTAACTACAGCAATGTGGCTTTGGGGTAAGAAAAAGCAGCTTAATCTTGATCTCTTCCTGCTGAAGCTACATCGAAGGATTTAAACAAAGCTCTCCTGAATGAAACTGAGACAGCAGAAGACTAATCTGACAAAAATGAAGTTACACCCATGCAATGTGTAACATTTGGAAGAGACTTACCCAGAAATCTTGCAGCTATAATTGCTACTGTAGCCTTTTCATCGAACACTATACTTACTTAATGTAAACTTAACCTGTATTCACATTACTTAGCTGTATATTAAAGTCTGTTTTATTTAAGTGAATGGCTTTTCCGGGCATAGAAAAGATACTCTCATCAACGTCCTACTTATCAATGCTTTGTGCTTTTGGGTCCTATATTCTTTGTGTTATAGAATCCCAATTAAAAAAAATAAAGCAAACAGACCACAAATAAACAAAAAAGAAGATGCAATGTCAGTGCTCATTGAGCAATCACTTTTAAAACTATATTGTGGTTTCTAAAGGCAGGTTGAGGTTGGCACCTGAAATTATAATTGCTATTTAGATTGTTATATACTATGAAATAAAACTTCTTTTCTACTGTATTTAGCATTGTCCATTGTTATTTATTATATAAAATGTTAAATGTTTATATTGACTTCGTTGTTCATGTTCTGAAGGCACTGTTCATGTTTTGCTGGCACTTACATGCCCTGCTGATTCCTGTCTACAGCAGCACATGGATCATAATTTTAAGACTGAATGTTTCAATTGTCTTCCAAGAGTCGGCCATCTGCAAATTAACATTGATTTTTCAGAAATCACAAAGTATTTTCTGGTTAGAGTACTGACAGCTTTGCTGGTTACAATTCCAGTCAATAGAATTTTGTCCATCTGTTATTCCAAACCTAGCCATTAGAAAAGCTGACATTTTCCTTCTTCAAAGGTTAAGTGGATATGAATAAATAATACTTCAACAAAAATGCTACAGATAATGAGACTATTGCTTTATGTAAAACCATTTTTGGTGCAATATTAAGAATATTCAAGATAATCCAGAGCATCACCCTGGCAAGAAGCATTGTGATGTACTCTGTTTGACTGTAGAAGAATTCCAGATACAAATTGTCTAGGGCAAGTTATATACGTATGACATATTATAATAATCATATTATTATTTTCCAGAAGATAAGCATGATGTGAACAGTAATAAAGTTGTTAGAGCATTGGCATTCTTGGAGATTTATGTACTAAAACCTAACCATAGCAAAGTCAACGTTTTGCAGTTTGTTTTATTGAAATGTGACATAATGCTTGCAGAGATTTAAACAACCACATCTCTGTCAAAATTCCATCTCAGGATGTGTCACAGCTCAGAAAACACAGACGCACACACACACACACAATCACAGTCAAATTGTGGGGATATTGTGTCCTCATAAGGTAAGGTATACCCACACACACACACACACACACACACACACATGCACACACATATCGGTTAAAAATATCTTTATGGGGACTGCTCATTCATTTCTATGGGAGAAGTGCTAACGCTAATCTTAACCCCTACCCAGCCCATTGCAGTCACAGATTTTTTTTATTAAATTGAGTTTTCCCTTATAGAAAAAATGGGTACTCATCACGTTGCAGGGACATTGTGTCCCCGTAAGGTAAAGTACACACACACACACACACACGAACGCACGCACACACACATACACACATGCACGCACACACACGCACACACACACGCATGCACACACACGCACGCACACACACCCCTAAGGTAGCATAAATACAGAAATATAATCACACTCCAGGAGCCAGGCATTATTTAGATTCTGAGATCCATTGGCTTCGTTTATAAATTGCCAAACACATTTTTGTTATCCTTAAAAATAACTTTGAGCTCAAATTGACATCTGTGACGTTTTGATTTGACAAGTGCGGACTATACTGCATAAACATGTTCTTAGCTACGCACTGCCTGCAACACAGAGGAGTGGCAATAGCAGGAAAATGTATCTTTAAAAAACGTGTGAATTAGTAGAAGAGAACCATAATTCAGCCTAAAAGAGAACAAATGTATTACTGAAATTACATGGATGATAACAGTATATTCCTACAGCAAATATATCTTCTGATGTCAGCATCCTTGCTTTCGGAAACCATCTTACTCAACTGTGCAAATCCCTAATTCCCTTCACCTTATATAACCGCCATCCTATATGACACTGGCAGTACTGCAGTGAAACAAGCAGGCTGCTGGTAAATCAAATCTGCATCGGCACGCTTGTTTACAGGCATTAACTCATTATGTTGGCTGTGCAAATTTTTATCTCGCTCTCATTTACACAACATGCCTGAGCCCCAATTAGGTGAACTACAATGTGCCAAATACCCAGTAAACCTTGGAGAAATCCAGAATCATTTCACATGTGACATTACAGACCTCTCAGAAATCATGGGAGGGATGTCATGGTCAAAACCAGAACAGATACCATACCTGCCAGTCTTACCAGAAGCTGTGAAATTCAGGATGTATACCATGATACTTCAATGAAAAAAAAATCACCAAACTTTATGGAACACTCTTTACTAATGTCTAGATCTGGATGATTATGGTGTGCCTAGATTTGTCTACTATCCCGTGCCGCTGGAGGTTCCTGATGCAGAGTTACCTAAAGATGGAGACCAAAACAAACACGGTGACCTGCTCCCTGTGAACTCCGGTTACCCGGTTCCACCTCCATTCACCAGCTGGACTTGAGTGATGTAATCTGCAACCAGACAGATGAAATGGAGGTATGTACAAGAGGATGGGGCGGTGTAAAGTGCAAGAAGTGCTCAGGGAAAGAAAACCACATTTTAGAGGCACAGAGAAAAGGCCAGAGTACACCAAGTATGCCATAACCTGCGTATTGCTTAATATAGGCAATTTATGAAATCACACATGGTTTCGTACTCACTCATAAAACGCAACGACTCGTGGCTTTTCACAGAATCTGCCAGGAAAAGATATTGCCCCTTCCAGTCCTTCACATTTACTGAAATATTACATGCAATATTTGCCCTTATCACATTCTAAAATCAGCAATACAGATGAGACAGTGCAGATATTTTTTATCACTTGATTTGTGGAACAAACATTCAAAGGAAATGCAGTTAATTGGCAATGATCTCATGTGCAGGATCCTTTCTGTCCTTCAGGTCTGCAGCTTAATTCACTCAGTACATTTTATCCTGCTCAGAAGATCACTTTGGTCTGATTTTGGCATGAAGTGTCCCCACAAGAGTAGATACAGAGAAGACTGAACATGTTTCTTCACTACCAAGCCTTCAGTACTGCACAACTGCCCTCTAGAATGCAGTTAATGTGCATTCCAGTATATGGGTTTCACACCCACAGCAGAGTGCAGTGATATACAGCGGTGCTCTTTATTTAGACCTACAGTACAGTTTGGTAGGTACAGCGGTGAGTAGGTCACCGTCTTTCAGTACTGCCATAGAGTACATTAAAGTATAGTGACACTCTTCTTGCAAGCTGAGCACGGTAGAGTACAGTGCAGGGGGAGGTCTTGCCCTTGAGTCTTGCATGCCATAGGAACACTTCCAGTCTACCGGTTGCATGTCAGACCTTAATTGTGTTTTGATGTTTCTGCAGACCTGCGGTTGAGCGCCATTCCTAGCAGCCAAAACAGACATTTGTCAATTCACACGCACGGAGGCACTTCAGAGCTGGCTTAAGGTGACAGCCCAGTGGAGTGGCAGAGCACTGTGAGTGGTGGGCAGCCGTCAGCCGAGAGCACTGTCACACCACATTATCCTCCTTTATTAGACTCACTCAGGGCTGGCTGGCCTTCCCTGCTCCGTGCCGATCTTCACCCCGACATCGAAGTAAATATTTGCACGCAATCCTGAAACTGTTGGGAGTTCCCTCATCGTTGAGAAGTTCCATGGCATGAAAAATTTATCACTCGGTAAGACTCCTGCGAGGCAGCAGTGCAGGATTTTATTCCAATTTGATTAGAATCAATGATTTTTTTATGAGCCGTGGCAGAGTCCCCTTGACTTACAGTCAGGCAGCGTTTGTCGAGAGTCACGAAAAATGCCAAGCTGAGGCTCTAGAGCTTTTCTTCTCCTTTAATTTCCTTGGTGTAGCAAGACACGGCAATGAGCACCAAGGTGTAAACAAAGACCATAGATGTGTCTGGATTACAGCTACATACATTTTTAACTACCCAAAACTTTTCTCTGACATAAAACATTCATTTGTTAAATTATCCATTGTACTGTTATAGCTAACAGAAATACAACTGTTTCTCTGTTCAAAGCCTGGTAGGAATTTCAGTATAATGTCAAAGTCAAAGATATTGCGAAGACTTGCTAAATTTAAATTGTCACTGAGAGATTTTAAATGGCTAGTATATCAAAATGTTTGAAACACATCCTATTCAACATATCTGCTTTACTGTAAAACAGAGATACTTTTGCTTTCAGTATTTTTCAGGTCTGTCAGCAACTTCAATTAAATCAATTTTCATGTATGCCTATTTCACCCCGTGATTAACTCCTGTTTTGCACACCCAACCACACTGGCTTTAAATTCTTAATGCATTTCATGTTCTTATTATCCCCCAACCTGGTATTTACAGTAGAATTGGCATGATGCCCATGTGGCACTGGTTAGCACTGACCTGCAGAATGCTGCGCGGCGGAAAGAGCCGAAACCAGAAGAAATCACTGCTGGCATCCCACCAAACCCTGTGTGTAGATTTATTTGCTTGATTCTTTTATTCAGTAATTTCCAGGTGTAACACCCTCTGCTAAATATAGACAGGTCAATAATAACCTTCTCCATAAAAGAAGTAAAATAAGCACATTTAAATATGGTCCACATGTATTACGCAAACACCATCTTATATACCAGTATAAATATGCTACAGACATACATGTCCCAGACAGCCATTAGAAAGTCCGCACTAGCACCCAATATTAAAATGCCCGGCTGCATTACGTCGCATTTATGTTGCTGCAGCACCTACTTTGAAACACCAAGCACTTCAAAGAATGCGATTACAGAATTTAATAAAATGTGCAAATGGATTCCTGTGAGCCGAATGATTAATTATGACCTCTTGGAGCCTCATTCAGTGATATCACGTCTTTATAACTGCAAGCACAGACAGATTAACAACAGTTGATAACCCGCAGGCGCATCCCAGAGGACGTTCCAGTGAAACATCCCCAAAGTTTATTCAGCAAAACTATAGCAAGTTAAAGCAAGTTTGATCTTCCGCAAGGTAAATGTGACGATTTCTATTGGCGGGCAGCAGAAAAGTGAAATTAATGCAAGCCTCGGATTTTGACAGGGGCCAGCTGTGTTTTCGGCGTGAGCTGTGTTCGCTGTCCGCCCACGACGGCGCGAGCCGGCCAGATTGGCACGGAGCTCGCGCCGGCGCCCTTCCCGCCGCGGCGCGAGACGCGAGCCAGCACTCCGCTTCCGGTACGACATCCTGCGACGCGCGAGGCTGGGGAGCCGGCACCCATATTTTGGGAAGGTCTCGGGACGGAGAGAGTGGCTGACGGGAGCTGCTGTAATGAGCTTCCTCTAGCTAATGAGGACGGTAATTACCTTCCTCCACTCCCACTTCCTTTTACGCCGGCGGTGAATTTGATCTGTCCTGCTGGGAGAATCGGCGGCAGTCTCGCCGTGCTAAAGTCATGGAAGCTTCGCCGCTCACAAGAACCAAGAAACATATGCATGACTTTTAAAATGCAATTAAGAGCCTGGGCTCTCTCCAGCATTCCCATTACATTTGTAGTCGCCGCTCCAGCCTCAGTGGGAACTACTTTTCCATTCTTCCGTTTCAAATGAGTACGGAAACGTATCGGCAAAACTCGTTACAAGTGCATCTCGCATTAGCCTGCAATCTCCACAGTCAAAATATAAAATTGATCATTATCGGAAAAATGATGAAACAACTGACTAAGATAAGAGAATGAAAACACATTTCTCTTGTAAAACCACCTTATTACATACGATGCAATAAATATGCCAGCAGGAATAACAGAGACAATGAAATAATTGCCCTAGAAATTGAACTCAATACATAATTTATCACTAATGAAAATGGACCAAATATATACCTAGCAGTCATAATAGAGGCTACGGCCTGAAATGGATTTAAACATTACCCTGCAATAAAATCAGTGGAAACTATCCATAATTTCTCTAGATTATTAATTTTATTAAAGGTCATGAAAATGAAAACATTTGCTGAAATCTTCTCTTAGTCTGCAGGCCCAGTTCTTAAAAACAAAATGGCCAACTCAGATGACATTATAACAACTATAATATAAAACATGTAACAGGGCCATAGATTAAAGCTGTATTATGATACCAATTACTATCCTGCCTGAGGCTGACCAACCGTCTGTCAAAATAAAAGCCTGACGTCCCGTTGAACTACGTCCTGGTACATTTAACACTGCCAGGAAATTATGGAGGCCTGGTAATCAAAATAAATGAAATAAAATGGCGCGAAAGGGCACTTCGAAGATAGCTTCATTGTGTAAATTTAAATTCACAGCTCACAAATTATAGTATTCAGTAACACTCATCTACTGTATCCTCATATGGAATATTATTGCATACATTTGAAAATAAATGATACATCAGCTATAAATACATGAAAAAAAAAATCATGTACAATTTCAGCGACTTGACACCACACACATAGTAGTTGTGTTATATTGCCGCTTCTATTGGCTGGACATTTATGAGAATCAAACTGGCCACAGGACTGTGAAATCGATACTCCTCACCTTTCTGAGTCAGTACTGAACAGCCCCACAGTCATTGCTGACTGACAGTCGCTGTCAGCCGCCCTGTCCTCGGTGACAGATGGGTGACACCAGCTGTGTGAGCATTCACACAGTACAGCCCTGCTATTTAGGACTTGTTAGCCGGAGAAAACCCTCGCCTTAATCCAGAAAGTGTGAGGAGGTGCCGTGTTTCGCAGGTTCCTCCAACACCTATCAGCTGGAAGTGATTTATCCCTGTGCCGTTGCATGTCAGAAATGTTATCGGTCATGTTTGAATACATGAGGACATGCATTTCATCTTCTCAAATCAACAACTTTTTCACTTGTTTTATCTTTTCAGATCTATAGTTTTCTTCAAGAAATGAAAACATTAATGAATTGCAATTTCTCATGCATGCAATCACCTCCATGCACTAATTCCCTCATTCCTTCTCCATAGCTGCTTTACTGTTGCAGGGTCGCAGGGGGTCAAAGCCCATCTCAGAAAGAGTGGGTTCAGGGTATGGAATAACCCTGGATAGGGTGCCAGCCCATCACAGGACACACTCACCATTCAATTATATTTTCATCTTTTAGCAAAATGTTTTGTGGTATCTTTTGTTTAATTGCATACGTATTGTATTTCGATAGGATTAATGTAAGGAATGCATTCAGTCATATCTTCACAAGAAGTACCATGTTTTTAATTTTTAGTTCCCCATTCTTTTTACTTTTTTCGCTGTTTTCTGTGTGAGACAAGCTGGGCGATTAAGCTTCAGGGAAGGCGGTGTGTGTGGGGGCTCTCAGGCGGTTTCCTTATTGATCAGACAGCTGGGAAAATGTGCTTTGAACTTTAGTTGTTGTGTGGCTGGATATTTCTTCCCATTGCAGGAGCTGCAGTGACAGCATGGGGATGTGCGTGCGTGTTGTGTGTGTGTATGTGTGTGTGTGTGTGGTGTGTGTGTGTGTATATGTGTGTGCATGAGAGTGCTCCCTGTGTGTATGTGTGTGTGTGATACAGAGTGCTCCTTGTGTGTCCCTCTGTGTGTGTGTGTTTGTGTGTGTGTGTGTGTGTGTGTGTGTATATATACCTGCAGTAGCACTGATTAAAAGAGGCAGGGTGTAATGTAGCATAACTGGGTGTAATTTTTCTCAGGACATATTAATAAGCAGCATTAGAAACTCAGGTATCCACAGTGAAGCAGAAGCAGATTTTACACAGCTGACATAATTGTGGCATACAGAGAAAGTGAAGCTTTTAAGAGAAGCTTTCAAAGGCTGTGCTTTTCTTGTTCAGTTCAATAACAATTGGCAATAATAATATGTAAATAATTATATCATTAACCCTCTAAATTGCTCTACCATATTTGCTAAAACTTTAGTTTCATACAGAGATTTAGTGGACAGGCAATATACTAAATATTTATTGTTTAATGCAATTAGACTATGTCAGGATTATTTAATGTAGGTCTACATACTCCTTAGAAATACTCAGGAATATCATATCAACCAAACTATAAAAATTAAAATGGATGTGCTGTCGAGCTGACAAAGATTACCAGACTTAAATAACTTATGAGCGCATTAGTAATGACGTTGACTGTTTTGCTGCAAAACATCTCTATTAATGTTTCACTTTGGGACTTCATGTCCTGCATGGTTTAAA
Source organism: Cyphomyrus plagiostoma (assembly GCA_019775915.2). NCBI lineage: Eukaryota > Metazoa > Chordata > Actinopteri > Osteoglossiformes > Mormyridae > Cyphomyrus > Cyphomyrus plagiostoma. Next base: position 969,751 of record JABFEA020000101.1, on the reverse strand, counting down.
ATGCAGGCTGATGTGCACGGTTTTTTCTTGGGGCAAGAAACCTGTCAGGTCTCAGTAACTCGAGAAAGAGAAGAGGAGGTCAAAAAGGATGGCTTTTTTACTATCTGAAAATGTATTACACAAATCCAAGTTGTGTGTGTATGCACTCTATTAACCACAAGTAAGTTTTATTTATGAATATTGAATGTTACCCTTTATCCAAATCATCTCCATAACTGATTTAAGAATTTAGACAAATTTATTAGAATAACAATGATACAAGGTAATTAAATACTCCTGAGAAACCATTAGGCATGCACTCAGTAAACTAGCAAAGAGAGCAATAACTACTCCATATTGATGAATATTGTAGCAACGACGAGATGGCTCCACATAGCAGAGCCCAGAAGGCAAAATTTGTGTTGTATTTCCCTATTGCCACGTGTACCTTTACCTGTGTTGTATGTGTGATCCTGACGTGTCCCTAGCTACAGTGTAATTATCCACCATGAGTGTGCTTTGCCGTGTACTGTGTGGCCTCCCCACGTTTCCCTGCCGTTAATCATAGGAATCTTGTGGTTGCTTGAGTGCAGCCCTAGTTAAAGGAGCACCAGAGTTAAAGGAGCAGCTTTGTGTAAATCTGTCTCACCATGGTTCATCGCCACTGTGGTGATGCCTTGGTCTGCCCGGTGCCACAATATGAATGTTTTCCATAAATGCTTGGTGAAGCCATCTGGGATGGGAGGGTCATGTGACCTGGCAATTTGTGTGAAATAATCCAACCTTCCTTGGCATCTGCAGTTATGAACTGATGTCTCCTGTTCCTATGTGACTGGTCACATTCTAACTCTATTCCTCATAAGTCTCCCTCAACACACACACGTTGTTGTTTTTTTTCCTTGCTTGCGTTTATTAAAGAAGAAAACTCTCCATGAGAATTTCTGGGAATTATTGGGCAATTTATATTTTCTTGTGCAGAAGCTCCTCTGTTTACGAATGAGTTACATTCCAAGCGGCCGTTCGTAACTTGAAATAATCGTAAATCGTTATTCAACGTCATTTTAAGGGTATACACAAGTACTAAAAACTAGGATGCTGGGAGTACGCACGCTACGTTGCTGCGTGGCAGGAGTAGCGGTCAGAAGTCGTACTAGGCGGAATTGGCGCGCAGAAAAAATATATATATTTATGTTACGGACAGAAAACGGGAGCCCAAGGAACACAATTTGGACTTACAGTCCACTTCGTTCATATGTCTGAAAGTTCGTAAGTTGAAAGTTCTTAAGTAGAGGAGCATCCTTATATGTACTATTGTGAAACTCAATGTACTAATGAAAGAGGGAAAACTTTATTAAACACAAACACATAGCATGAGGCTTGAAGTCTGAATCTGCTCATTCTGGAGAATTTGCCTAAAGTCATTAAGGTGCAGTCACCAGAGAGTCTGCTATGGGCTGAAATTTGTGCCACTAAAAACTGAATATGAATTTTGTATATTTGAATCTGCAGTTATCCGCATTGCAAAACTGAATCTGAATTTAATAGTTTGAATCTGAATTCCATTAACTTGAATAGCATTTATCCTACCTCAAAAAATTCAGTTCGCAAATTCAATTTCAATCTGGTGTGACAGACATCCGGGTCCTTGAGGAAAAGTAATCGACTGCAGATTCACAACGCAACTCATTTACACGTTTATGGCAGTTCTGCAGGTCGGGGTGTCACAAGCGCAAATGCGGGATCATTATACACGTAATAAAAATTAAGCAGTATCGGTGTTCTGTTGAGCTACTTTGTCGAGTTAGGCAATTGTAGTGCTAATCGATAGCCCTAACCCTAACTCTTACCCTAACCCCCCAAAAACCCCTAAATCCCTTACTCTACCCCTAACCCCTAACCCTAATCCCGAAACGGTGGAACTGCACATGCGCAGAAAGGCTTGATTGCACGTCTCGATAGGTAGCTCAACTCGTAAGAAAGCCGGCACTGCTACTGTATATTTTAATGTTTATCGTACCACCACTCCTCACAAGTTGCCAGTACTTTGCTACTTAGAGACAAGCGTCACGCGAGAGTGGCGGGGCACCACGCGCAGTACCGACAGTGTTGTTGAGGTGCATATTAAACGCCAGTCCAATTGATGCTTTCGGTTATTAGCACAGTACACAGAGAGCGCTGTAGACGTGCAGCAGACCAGATGCATATCACCTCAAACCCGCTTTATAACTTTACATTTAGATCGATACAGGGGTATGCGTATTGATGCAGTCACGTTGTATTTTTTTCTTCCGCGCCAATCAGGAGTCAGGAGCCGCTTGTGTGGATCTTCAGATTGAGCCTTTTTTGCCACAGTGAGGTTACAGCCAAGGCTGGACACCTTGCAAGAGTGTGTCCATTACTGTTTAACACTATTTTTTATACATTTTCTTATCGTATAACAATATCTCGTCAATTAAGCATCATCATTTCTTCAACCATTCACCATCGTTGTTTTCTCCCTTGATCCACACCCCTAGGTGATAAGTTTGTCAATCACCTCTTTTAGTGTTTGGTCCCTCGGTTGAACATAATGGTCTAGTTGTGTTTTTTTAATACCTAGCAGTGAATTTTTGCGTATCCCTTCCATCAGCAGCAAGCCTTGCATCGGTCTTTGTCAGTCACGTATCTGCACTGTCTGACACCCATTCGCCATTTTGAATATTTCATATTCAGTGTTTTTTCTCCACAAAAATGTAATGTTTTATGTAATCAGTTCATTTCATTACCAAAACACACTAGTAATGTAGGTGTTTAAGAAAGGAAAACAGTCAAGAACACCACAAAAATGTCATTTCATGGACAAAACTATTGGTCATATTTAAATTCTCTATGCGTTATGATTTGCAAAATATATTCCATACTCACATAAAATTAATACTGATTTCCGCCTCATACCGGCGAGATGAATATTTTAAAAAATATTTGGCATAAACACTGCTAGAAAGCCACATGAGATGAACAAGCGAGCCATTACTTAAACTAAACTAGAAGTAAAATTCATACCCCTAGCTAGTTTTGCGTTAGTCTACCATATTAACATAAACTAGCAGTGCCAGAAATCATTCATTTAACCACATATACTACCATGTACTAACCAGACGTATGGTTAATGTTTATAATAATAGGTACTTTTATTGATCCCTGTGGGGAAATTGTCTTTATGCCTCCCTCAACTTGCTCTTTGTGGAGTAAGTTGTCCACGAAGGGCAGCCACCCATAGCGGCGCCTTGCTCAAGGACCCACAGACGTGCTGAGGCTGGGTTTGAACCAGGCTTAGCCCACTGAGCCACACGCTGCTATCGCTCGTGTATATAAAGCTTATTCTCATATGTATCACAACTTAATGACAAACCTGCGAATCCAGCATTTGTTTTTCTGACACCCCAGCACACGCGCCTCCTCTTTACCCCGACCTTCACTGCTGCAGAACTGCCATAAACGTGGAAATGAGTTGTGTTGTGAATCTGCGGTCGATTACTTTTTCTGTGTGTCACACTAGATTGAAATTGAATTTGTGAACTGAATTTCAAGTTACTGGAATTCAGATTCAAACTATTAAATTCAGATTCAGGTTTGTAGTGCTACCATGCCCCGATCGTCCACTCCTTCCATGTGCCACGCCCCCTCGCTAACCTTGTGTGCATTCCCCGTGTTTACCAGCTGTTCCTGATCGTTGTCATTAGTCCATTGTATTTAGTCCGCGTTTCCGTTTGTTTCCC
>JABFEA020000101.1:937144-959626 GCA_019775915.2 Cyphomyrus plagiostoma | reverse complement strand
CCTGTACTTGGCCCCTGAATGTAACATGTGGCCCCTTAATGGCCCCTGTTACAGAAAAATCCTAGAACCGCCACTGTACCTGAGATGGTCTTAGATGTGGTGTCTGCTTTTGTCCAGAGAATTTCTCTCCATATCGACTCACCACTGGCCTTTGTTTCACTCCTAAGACTTTTCTCAATAACAATGGGTGTCACACATTACATTTTTAAGTTTTATCTTTGCACACAAATATAGATACAAATAATCTATGTTACCTATTGACCTTTATTTTGGCAGCAATTGTTCTATTTTCTCATTTACCATATGCAGCAATAAATAATCATGAACAATATTGATTAGAATTTTGACACCCTTTTTCCTTTAAGCAGCACTGGGAAAACAGTCTAATCTCACGCTTCTCCTGATTGAGTGCCACTGTTTCTGTGACCGTTGAAACCTTGCTTGGAAGTAACACATACAGTCATGTTCAAGAAAAGCCCAAGGCATTAAATAAGAAGATAAGATTCCCCATGTTCACAGTAGAATGGCTGAATGTTTTGTACAGCACTCAAATAATTTGCTTGCATTTTACTTGACGATTTCAGAACACTTGCTCAGTCTGGCTCCGGCTTGAGCAAAATTTAATATGTGTTTCTTCGCATCTCTGCAAATGAACGCGGGCTGATGGGCGGTAGGCAGTTATCAGCATGGCCAGTGATGGGATCAACATGAGTGAGTCAAGGAAATTTCATCAGCTGGGAACTTAAGCCACTACCAAGCTGAGACAAAGGACAATTCCCTGATTTCCATCCAGATTAACAGTTAGGTAACCTGGGTTCCTTTGCACAGCATGGTGTCCTTGGCCAGAGTGTGACCCCCCCCACCTCTGCTCATTGTGTGCAGAATTTGCACGTTCTCCAGGTGTTGCACTGGTCACCCTTAAGGCCTGCAGTTAGATTAACTGGCCCCTCTGGTATCTCTGTGTTCATCAGGTACAACTTATGTAGCACGTGTGTTTATTCAAAGCAACATACAACTGAGAAAAGCAGGGTGAGTCCCTGGGGCAACCGCTGGCTCAGGGGGGGCTTTGATCAAGGGCCCGAGGGTGTCATCATAGACACAGCATCCTAAGCCACTGACCCACCCACCCACACTTCCATTACTGCATCTGCACAATAGCAAAGATTCTTCATGGAGTGGAAATCTTACTGAATCACAGGGGAAGACGTACGAAGACATGTGTCGCTGACCTTCCCTCTAAAGAGCTTCGCCTTTCAGCCCAAACTGGCATTTTTTATGTGGGAGCCAAGAAGGAGACACGTCAAAAACGTTGCATCCACACAGACGCCTAAAACAGCATTTACATGAAGTAGGAATAAATGATTGCTGATGTTATTAAAATTAGAAATGCATTAAAATGCCTTTCAGCCTCTCCGGTGAAAAGCTGAATTATCAGTCCATTGTAAAGTATTACTTAAAAAAAAAAAAAAGAAACGCTTGGAGATATTTTTTTTTTCATAAATAACTGCTTTTTTCATGCTACTGTATTGTGGAGTGTTGAGAAGGCAGTGCAGGATCTGATTGGATCTGTGAGTTCTGTAGGGCTTTCCACCCAAGATACCAGAACAATACAGAAGAAAATTGTCCTTTAGGTGGTCAGCAACATATTGTGAACCTGCCACGAATAAACAGTAGGACACAGAAAAAGAACAAAAAGCAGATGTGCTGTTAGGAAGTATGCAATGCTGTGTATCCTGTGATAATAATAGATTAGACTCATAATGCTCCAGTGCTGAGGTACTTCTCATTCTCCTGAATGGCCATCAGGCCTCTTTTCTGTACTTAATAATGTACACATACCTCCATTACCGAGAGGCTTAACCACCAAGGTTACTGTCAGGGAAGCCGGCTGATAAATGACGCCTACAGTACTTCCTTTAGTTATTCACTGTAGTACTGTGGAGCCTCAGATTAAAATCCATGCTCCATTAGACATGAGGAGGAGGTGTGTGGATTCCACACCAAAAAAGCGGACGTGTCATGACTTACCGTCTGGACGAGCATGCAATTACTTTTTAATGATTTCATGGTACCTCATTAGAGGAGCAGGAATCACAGAGACCTCGAGAAGTAATCTCACATACTGAACACAGGACCCAGTCCAGAATGGTCAACTAGCACTGAAACTTGTACACGAGGAAAAAAAAAAAAAATATTATTAGTGTAACTTGAAGAGCTTTTTATCATAGTTATGACCACAGCAAAGAAAGAACAGTAATGTGAAATACAGTAATATTGTGACACTGGCTGTCACTCTTGCCAAGACAGTGTGTGGCTTAGCAGGTCACTGGGGGCAGCAGAGTGATGTCACCGTTGAGCCCTTGAGCAACGCCTTTAACCCCAATTGCTCACAAGATTGGCTGACCCACCTTTCTTATTCGTACGTTGCTTTGGATAAAAGCTTCCGCTAAACTTAAAAAAGTTGCACCTGGGGTATTTCTCAGTATACATATTTGACCATACTTGTCCTCTTGTATTTATGCCATCTTCCCTTGCCGAAGACCTGTTCTAATATTCAAGAACAGAACTACAGAAGACAGTAAAAATCACCAGATGTTGTGCTTGGCCAACCTTAAATATCAAGGACAAACCAACTGCATCCTCGCCGAAGGAGATGGTCACTGCACCCCAAGTTTGTTCTTGGGAGGCGAGTTCGCAGACCACTCTTGCCAAGACCGCAAACACAGTCCTCGCATTCTTGGTGTTGAGAAATATTCCATGTTTCCTTCTATATATTCATTTTGTATTATAACTGCTGAGATGTGTATGTGCTAATCCAACCTCTTATCCTGGTGAGGGTCGTGGGGTGTGTGTGCTAATCTGAAAATGAAAAAAAAAAGATGACCATGACATTAAGATGCAGACTGAAACACAATTGCATTAGCTGCACTGAATGTATTGAGCTTTTTGTACAATAAGCACAAAAAGTACAATCAGGGTATGGACAGGTATCCTGAGCCTCCTGCTATAGGGCTGGCACTTTCAATTTGAAAAAATACGGTTCCCACACAATATAATCTGCTGGGCGGACAGGCTCATGGTGGAATCTGGGGCATCTATAAAGTGCTGCCCCCCCCCTGAATCTGCCAGGGTGACAATGCCCCTCTAATGCCCCTGACCATATGCTGAGCTCCTCTAGCCAATCCAAAATTAAAGTACAGTTTAGCAGCTACAGCCCAGGGCTACCAGAGGACTGCACTCAGTGGTTGGCTGTTGTCTCACTTCCCAGGTTTGACAGTTTGAACCCTGTTCACACTCTCCGTGTGGCACCTTTTCTCCAAATGGTGTGCAGTGTCTCCCATAGTCCAAAGACATGCAGTTGGGTGCATTATTCTGTAACGTGTTCTTTGTGTGCGTGCATGTGTGCATGCGTCCCGAGTTCCTCTCCTACTTCCCACACTGAGATAGGCTCCAGGGTTCTCAAAATAACACAAAAATGGCATTTACCTTATTACTTTCTGCTGTTTTGACACAGCTTTATGTAAGCCTCTACTGCATAAATAAAAAATGATAAATAATAATAAAAAAAGATCCAGGTGTCACGTCCAGCCCCGCCCCACTGTGTCTGCTCCCTGCATTTCCCCTGGCTGTTAATTCACCGTGCCTTAAGTTTGTTAGTCATACCTCTTGTTCCTGCCCCCCTGTTAACCAGCCACAGCTGCCTTCTGTTTACTCCTGTGTTAGTCATGTATTTTACTGTCTCTTAGTCCTGTGCTTCTTGTTCAGTCATTGTTTCTTTGTCTGCATTGCTACCCTGCCTGTTTCCCCACAATAAACACCCCTGCAAGGGGTTACCTTACATATTGCCTGCATTTGGGTTGTTGCTACATTACACCAGGAACCGTTCATCCACTTTTCAACCTTATCCTGGGCAGTACCATGAACCCAGAAAGAGAAAGTAATTCCCTGGAAACACACTTAAGTGCAATATCTGTAACTAATTTATACCCATTTTAAAGATGTCACGTTTACACAAACCGCTATGCTATCAATGAGGTTTTCAAAATATATCTCTACTCAAATCAACGAATGCGCACATACAAGCTGAAGGAAAATGCCATAGTAATGCGCATACCCATTTAAAAAAAAAAAAACATAAAATATCAAATCCATCTCACGGATCTTTTAGATGATGTATTTTTCCAGTATTTCCAGTTTTTTGCTCATGCGTTTGTTATTTTGGTCACAGTTCATCCATTGCCTTAACTATGGACGATACTTGTTTTATTTTCAGACTAAAGGAGGTGAATTTTATGTTACTACTCTCAATGCAGCGAGCTTTAGCGCCTCAACGGGGAAGCCGTGTAATGTGGAGCGAATAGACATCACTTAGCCTACTGGGCGGCCCTTCTGAGACAAGAGCTCCGTGAGTGTTTGCTCCTCAAGAAAATAGTCAAGATATAAACAAAGCGCAGATACAGTACTAGAATCGGCCGTCATAAGTTCATCAGACACCATTTCGCACATTGTTTTGCAGGTCAAAGTTTATATATATTTTGTAAAGGAAAATGGGCCTGGAAGACAGGAAAATGTACGATAGCAAACACGGTCAGTGATGCAATTTAATTAAGCTTTTATCGTGTTATGATTATGTGTTCCACAGTGTTCTCTGTAAATGAAATGAAATACAGAACTTAATTCTAAGTAGGCATACTTACTTAATAACAGATCTTCAAAAGTGCAATTTAGCATAAATAGAAAGATGTGGTTCGGTTTTCCTAAGATATTGCTATTGATTGCTCGTGACATATAATGCAACGCTAATCTATAATTTAGATTATTAGTACGGGGTTCTCTTTTGCCAGAAGGGTTTGTAGCGTTTCTCCTGTAAGCTTGTCTTTGTTGTTTTGGCGTGCTGGTTAGGGCACTACGTTCGTTGTCTTCAGACTGCATTTCTCAATGTCACCGGTAAGAGTTGTTTTCAGATTGAGACGTCCGATTGATCAATGACACTGACTGAATTATTTACTGCTGCCTATTTTTCTTATTTTCAAACAGACAAGATTCAGTGCCAGCAGTTAAAAAGTTGTGTTACTACAAGAATAGGTAGACGACAGTTATTGTTGTTATGCCACATTCTACTGCCGTGTACGTAATTGTTATATTTAATAGGCTTACCTTTTCATTTGGCATAATAAGCAACATTCATGTTTGCAGAAATACTCCTTATTCAAATGTTTCAGAATTTCGGAAAATAACATTTAAAAGAAAAGGGAAACGAGAAGTGCCACCTGCTCATTAGTGAATACACAAAACATAGCCAAGCATTCAAAAAAATGAAATAGCTGCCACGGATTGTGATTTATTTTAATTGCATAGGTAAAATCAGAAAAATTCTAACACTAACGCTAATTATTAAACTGTCGCATTATGTTTAACTACCTGTAAAGTAGAGAAAACGTTTTCTGTGAACTGTCTCTCACCCTATATGAAGCTTTTAACAACAACATAAACAACAACAACAACAATAATAATAATAATAATAATAATTCCCCACTCAACCATAAAGTAGAATGTTTTCTCTGTGTGAAAAACATCCATAATAAATTTGATTAAGCGAGTCCCGAATTCATTATTGGGCTTAGGTTACAGTACATGCCACAAGTAGCCTACAATTTCAGAAGCAGTTGGAGAAGAAATATCCTTGTTAAGTTAATTATTGAAATGTACGCCTTACAATAAAAATACCCGTTGTCATTTCATTACTTTGAAACACAGTTACCGTCTGAGCATGTGACTTAAAACCTGTCATATATTCATTTGCTTTTCAGGTCATGAAATCCTTGGGAGCGGAAACCATAAGATACTATTTAAATACCATCTAAAACAGGACAGGGAAATACGTCTGCGAAAAGCATTATATCACAAACAGTGCTGATACACACGTAAATTTTTTAACAGTCGATTACTCCGGAATTCACTTAAGATATAACCCGTAGACTACCTTTACCGACATATAGCATATTTGTCAGATTTAAAATTAAATATTGAAACACAAAGTTGTAATAAACAACGGTTTCTTTTTAAATATAATTTACGAAATATGCACATATAGTTAAATACTTTGGTGGATTGCCGATCATTTTAAATGTGCCCCAGTGCCCTCGAAACGAACTGCCAAGTTACACTTTCCTTTGATTTCGCTCTTATTACATCGAGGCAATTTTATGTGGGATGGCTGGCATATAAAGATCAGTGAGAAGTCCGGGAAGCCACTTGCCTCCCGATGCAGAAAGAAGCATCAAATATATAGGGCACCATCAATATTTTGTACAGATGATAGGACTCGGGGATTAAATACTAGGCTTACCTAATAATAACTAAATATAGATAGTAAATTATAAATATAAATTTATTTTCTACGAAAGAATAAAAGAAAGCGTATCAAATTCATTGTGGAGGCTAGTAAACTGGCATCGTAAGAATCGTCGCGTATTTGAAAGGGTCGAACGCGTTACATTTCTGCTGTCAGATAACACCCTCTAGTGTTAGGAAGCCCGGCGTTTGAGCGCGTCTCCGCCGGGACCGGACCATCGTCGGCTGCATGCAGTCCGGGATTCGCGCACTAGACACAGCGGAATAGTCAGTCGTTCGCGTGTCTTGCCGGTATAATCGGTGCTAGCAAATACCAAAAACTTGTCTACTGGATTTAAAGAGCCGTGTGAGCGGTGGGCTTCATTCAGTCCTTTAGTTGCGAGTAAAGTTGTGTGCGGCGTTGAAGTGTCGTAGATACGCTCAGCCGTTTATTCGGCGTGTGTTGTGGATTAAAGGTAGTTTGCGTTTCTCGGAATTGCACGCTCTCCAAGACATAACTTCCCCCCCCCACCCCCAGCAGCCGCATTTGCGCTCCGGCGGTGCGGACGATGGGTCGCTTTCTCATACCGCAGCCGGTGAACGCGTTAGTGGCAAAAGAGCGTGTTGATAGCGGCGAGAAAGGCAGCTGTGCCGTTCTTTAAAACCGGAAGGATTAACAAAATCATACATTTAAGGGATTACACGTGGATACAGATGCGTATCGAACCCGGATTGCACTGTCGCCCGGTGCTTTTTTCAGAGATGACTTTTGGAGTAAAAATGTGCCTCTTTTTCGCCTTGCCCGTGGTGGTCTTCGCGGACTCCAGTCATAACAATCAAGGTAACTTTATGCTCTTTTACATTTTATTTCCTCGGTTGCTCGCCTTATGGACATGGGCTGTAAGTTTAATGCGATGCGCCTAGGTTTTGATTCACAGTTAAGAGTTGAAGTATGCGTCACGTAGAGTTATTTTACTGTTTACTAAGATTTGACACTAAGATATCAAAGTTTAAAAGGACACGTGCGGGCTCTAATGTACTCGTTGTATGAGCGGGGCGCACTTTTCATCTTTTCATATTTTCAATATCAAATTTGCGGGTCTTACGTATCCGACAATCATTTGTACTACTGCCACGATTCCCCCCAAACTGAGAAACCTTCAATTTGTATTGGCTTATATGGCGTTTATATGTACATGGCATGATAGCCTGCAACCATCACAGGTGTAAATTTAAACGATATTATGGTCTGTCTGGGAGTCAGTTGCATCGATGCGATATTTTGTAATGTTGCAGCATCAATTCCCAAGGCATGTGGTCTATACATCGATAGCATCATAATTATTTATTATTATTTAATTACTAATTGATCTGATTGATACATTACCACCAGTCATGTTTAGACCTATAAACATTTTGAGATTAAATCTTTGACACATTGCACAGGAAATTCCCCAATTCCAGTCTCCCTCTCTGCACATACATAATGAATATGTATTGGTTATAACAGTACTCTTTTTTTCCTGAATTATTTACAACATTTTTGTCGTCTTTGACGAAATTGAGGTCGTGTATCTATATTTAAAAGTTATATCATGTATTTGGATTAATACGGCTCGTGTGATGAATACTGAAGTACATCCATTACATATATTACTAGATGATTACTCTCCAAACTACTAATAAGCTGGCTGATTCCACACAATAACACGTAATTGGGAGGGGAGAAAACATGCTTCATACGCTACTTGTTTTTTCTTTTTTAAAAAAATTGATTAAAGACTAAGTATGGCAGTTTATAAAATTGGAGTGTGTATCTTTAAATAAGTTCTGAAGTTGTCTACGAGTAACAAACTGTTTCACAAAGGTAAAATCTCAACTGTTATCAAGTCTGCAAAGAGAGGATAAAAAGGAAAAGTCACAGTAATATATGTATTAGAATCCCACAGTTCCATTACAATTCATTGACCCCAATCAGCCCCCAATCACTATTCCTCACAGTAGTGGATGTCTTCCGTATGCACTTTAAATGTGAATACAATACTGGCTGCTCCTTCACTTAGGTCAGAACATAGGCAGTAGCATTACCAAAGTGAGGGCAATTTGTATTATTGCATTTATACCTTATGTACTTTACAGTGGGTTGTATATTTCATATGACTGAAATAGGCTGAAGGTTTCACTGGTTGTCATACATGTAAATCCATAACTTAATCTATAAAAGTAATCCAGTTATAGTAATATTGTCTTTTATTTCTTATTGAGGGGTTTAATAATAATAACAACAATAATAATAATAATAATATATTATTATTATTATTATTATTATTATTATTATTATTATTATTATTATTACATGTTAAAGATCTGTTGTTAATTAGATTTTATTATGCATAGTTTTATTGAATCCAGTAATTTATGGTATTTTCACAGAGGGAACCCAAAACAGGAAAAGTCACAGAAGCCAATACTGGGACACAGTCGCCATTCTCTGACCCATTTGAGTAAAATGGTTACTGAATATCCTTGTAAAGTTGTATATGTAGCAATATGGATGATGTAATTTATATGTAAGCAAAAAAGTGATTTATTTCAATATAAATATTACAAAGGACTATAACATTTGTTGACGGTATACTATAGGGTCATAGTTCATCATACTGTTTCTTACTCATTTTCTTCTTCCTGTCGAGTGAGGATGTCATCATGGAATTCTAGCACATGATATTTTATAACTTACTTGTACTGCTATATGAATTTACATTTTAAATGAATTTAGATTTTTACAACTATAAATGAAGAGTATTTCATTTACAGTGGACATATTGAAAAATATACAGATTACAAATGAAAAATGATTAGACCTTTAGTATAATAATTATGTCATTATAAAGTGTAAATGTCTGTTTTTGACCAGATGATGGCAGGTGGTGGGACACACAAAAGGTGTGTATTCAGAACCATACCATGGTACAGAATTTTGTGTTTATGGATTCATTACCTAGGTCAGTTTTTCCTTTCTTAAGCAGCTTTCACTGCCGTTAAGAAAATTCCAAATTCCGATGTCTCTGAGGTGGGATTTCGAAGGCACAGAGGTCTCCTCTTCCCATCTCCCCTCTTCCATCATCAGAGAGTCTCTTAACAAAACTCATAGTCTATTTGATGGTCATGTAAAATTTAGCACATACATTTCAGGACAAGAGGACAAGTATAAAGAAGGAGAATTGAGCAGAAGGCTGATTTGCACATTCAGTTCTCAGCCCCTTTACAATGCAGAATTTTCAGGAGATAATTTTTTAGCTGTCTGTCTGTGTTCTGACATTATTGTTTTGTAAAGTATACATTGCTGACTTTAAAATGACTTCAGAAAGTTTAAACATCTTTGTAGTACACGGTTAACCCTGAACACCACATCCTTTTCCTATATTGTTTCTGTACATTTTTTTTTTGAGGGTATGAGGAAATGCGATACATTTGTAATTAGAATTCAGCAGCTGATATTTTGGATAGGTTCTGAATTTATTTGTGGCTGTTAAAGTTTTCTTTTCAATTTATGTCTGTAAATTGAACTCCGAGATTGCCTTGTTGACACGAGAGCTAATCATGTTTAAACTATCATTATATATAATCATTTAAATATATCCTCTGTAATATGAGGCAAAAACTGCGCTGAATGAATCACCCCTGCGTTAAATGGTTCCGGAATTATGTAATATTGTTAAGCAACAACGACACAGTTTTAAGCAAAATGATCTTGTTAGTACTAGTAATGAACGTCCTTAAGTCAAAAGCGGGGTATTTTTCTAGCTGATGAGCTTTTCTCTGCCTGCAGGTCACATTGTAGATATTAAAAGTACCAATCTCTCCCAAATTCAGTACTTGGTAATGCCTTCGCATTTCCACTAGGATACCAAATTCTGTCCCATGTGTGATATAATCCTATTTTGACATTGTTTTATGGTCATGATTTTTGTGTTCAACAGCATTGAATGTGTCAGTAGTTCTGTCAGATTGTTGTATTTTGGCTAATAGGTAGACTACTAAAATTGTCAGGTTTCTTTTGTAATCGTACACATTACCAGTATGCCAACTAACTTACTGTCAGAAGAGCCAGTTAAAATGGGAAAGTTGCCTTTAGAATGAAAGGGGACAGGTGTATGTATTAACATATAATATGCTTTCCAGTGCATCTGGGGGACCAGTAAGGGAGAGATCATTTGCTCTGACTGACGGTCATTCATTGAACACTGCTCACCTCCTGGGTCGGCATGTCTGTCATTGCACTGTTATACCGTCACTCTTTAATATGCCTCGGCCTCTGCACTCCTAAGTTAAAGCTATGAATTTATTGATCTTTTTTCACCATCTATATGTAGCACACATATATTAGAGGAAAAAAATATTTTTTTGTGGTGGGTGGACAAATTTCCGAGTAGTAATTGTGATCAGCGCGGCTTCACAAATAAGAGGGGTCTTGCATTGACGAGGGATATTTTGTTATAAAGCCATCCGTTTTTTTTCCCCCCAACTCTTATTGTTCATATAAACGCATACAGGCCCCAAAAGTTCACATACCACGCTGTGAAATGAGGCAAAATGTTCCAAAATTGTGCCAGAATATTAGTTAAGAAGTCCACACATTTTGTAATCTAAATATTTTCTAATAAATTCTAAGTAAAATTTATTATTGCTTCTGAAATATTTCTAGTTTGTCTTTTTAATTACTATGCAGAGAACCACTAAAGCAGCCTTGAATAAATTCCAGTGGAGCGAAACACCTGAAATAAGCAAAACCATGGCCTGTGTGCATTAGCAGGCATGTCATGATGTGACATCGAATGCACGGTCACACAAGCTGTCTGCTCAACATGTGCCTTCTGGTAAACATGACCTGGCCGAGATGGATGGGCCTAGACTGCGCTGGACTCATCAGCCCTGGCTCAATGGCCAATCAGGTCACAGAAGATGTCACCGTGCCGGCTCTCATATATGCTGTGTTTATAACCTTTTACCGCCCGCCCCCCCCCCCCCCCCCAAGCTATTTTTATCCTTCGCTGAAATTCCCTTTGGGGTTACCAGAACTGGCAGAGTCTGCAGCTCTCCCGCCGAGTGTAAACTGTGTGGGGAAAGAAACGCCGTTTCGACTCCTATTTTTCAAGCATGAACACGAGAAGAATCACAATAACAGAGGCAATGTGTTTTATGATTGCCTTTTTTTATCTGTAAATGTGTAGATTATATGCAAATAGTTTGGCAGCCACTAAGAAACAGAAAATGTAATATTGTGGTCTGTAAATATACTAAGTGATAAGAAGTTAGTCTCTTTCCTATGAGCGTATCCCCAGGCAGCTACACAGGCTTATTTTACTTCACTTTGTTTCTCCATGTAATTTCATAGCTCATCTTTCGGAAAAATGGTTTGCTAAGCAGGTTTGCAGGATTTGCGTTCTATGTAGGCTAATATCAGCACGTATATTAGTGATTATTTTGCCTATTGATTGAATGAAGGAATGAGCATTTAGCTTCACTGGAGACGTTAGCAGCGTGATCTGTCCCCGAGATGAGCTCTACCAGTCATTCGTCCTCCATATGGCGCCAAGGTAGAGACAGCTTGTACGAATCGTGTGATACTTTATCGAATCCGTAATGCCTAATCAGGATAGTGTCACAGGCAATGCTTGTACAAGTGTCCTTTACTTATCTCCTGCGTGTCCAGCTCACACCTATGTAATGACTTTTGAAAGGAAACTGCTGCTGGAAATGATTATCCAGAGTGTTCCTCAGATTATCTGTGGGATTGTTCCGGAGGGGAGGTGATGTGAGATCCGGAACCTTCCTTTTAATTACTTTGTTACAGCGATATGTTGCTGCTCAGACATGTGAGCTTGAAAGCAAACACTGATCTCCGGGAAGAGATCCCACCTAATTGGGGAAATATGTTGCATCATGACAGTGATTGTGAACAGCAACTCTGTTCCTTTGAATGCAATAAGGAGATGTCTTTGATGTAGTCATGTACCAGAGGCGACGCAGCACATGCATTGAAATTAGACATCGGTGCTTCTTCCATGCCACTGCATAACACTGCACTGCTATTCTGGCTCTTTTAATACAGTTCGGGAAGCTTCTAGAATGCATGAAGAATTATGAACAGGGATGATTTTTCTCTGTTCTTGGAATGGGCACATCTTTCCTTCCTCTCTTTTTTTTGGCTAGCATCTCCTCAGAGGGCACCCCCTTGTGAAACTCCGGTTTTCCACAGTCTTTCAACACGGAAGTAGCCTCTAAGTGTTTGCTCACAGTCAGCCTGCATCCATTAAGCTGCTTTCTGTCTGTCGCCATACTGGCTTTTAGTAAATGACCATGTATTGCTGGAGCCTGCAGCCAGTATGTGTCTGAAGATCACGCTGACTGCTTTTATCAGAAATCCACAAAGTTAAAGTAATACTGAATATTTGAAGGGATTATATTTCTTTGATTTATTTGCAATTGAATTACATTTCATTAGTTACTTTGTCAATGTTTATAAGATTAAAAAAATCTCTTAGTTGGCATCCCGATGTTTTCTGCAAAAAAATCTTAAAAGGAGCATTTTCTTTAATTTTTCCACATAATTTAAATTTGGTGTTTTATACATAGCAAGACAGTTATTACTTTTATAAAAATATAAAATTATCTTCCAAGAAAACGTTCATCTGAAATATGAACCACTTTGATATGGGACACAACAGTGTCAAAATATATCTGCTTTTCCGTCAATATGGAATCAAGTTGCATTTAATGGTTGCGCAGGCCATCTTACTTTATGACATGTGCTTCCTCATTGAAGATGAAATGTACAGACCTGGACAAATTTCTTGGCACCCTTACAGCTCATTGAAACAATGCTTCATTTCTCCTGAAAAGTGATTCAATTCAAAGCAATTGTCTAATGCCTTTACTATGTGATAGAGTAAACCAATAAAGCTGTGAAAAGAAATTGTTGTTTATTTTACAAAGATAATTTAAAATAGTACGGACAGATTTGTTGGTACCCCTAAAGAGACTATTTATCCTTGCGTTATACTCATGTTTCAAACTACCGTAAGTGTTTAACCTTAATTAGTATCACAGATGTCTTCAAGCTTTTTATCAACCATTCAGCCTATTTAGATGGAAAGAACATGCTACTGTGTTGTTTGGTATCATTGTGTTTACCACACTGAACATGAACCAGAGAAAGCAAAGGAGAGAGCTGTCTGAGGAGCTCAGAAAGAAGATTATAGATAAAGACTATAAACCATCTCCAAGCAGCTTCATGTTCCTGTGACCACAGCTGCCGATTATTATGAAAAAGTATAAGGTTCATGGGACTGTAGCCAACCTCCCAGGACGTGGATGCAAGAGGAAATGCAACCCCAGGTTGATCAGAAGGTTTAATGGTAGAAAGGAAACCATTCAAGCTGGGGTCCAAGGTCAAGGTACGTCACCTTCTGATCACACCATCATCCCATTTTGAACAATACTGGGTTCCATGGAAGAACCCAAGAGGGCTCCACTATTGGCAGAAAAACATAAAAAACAGAGTGGAATTTGCCAAAATGCATATTAACAAGTCCCAAAGTTTCTGGGAGAATGTCCTTTGGAAAAAAACTGGAGCTTTTGGCCAGTCACATCAGATCTGTTTACAGAAGCAAAATGAAGCTTTTGAAGAAAAGAACACCATACCTACTGTGAAACATGGAGGAGCTCGGTTTTGTTTTGGGCTGCTTTACTGCATCTGGCGCAGGGAACCTTGAATCTGTTCAGGGCACAATGAAGTATCAAGACTACCAAGGCATCCTGGAGTGAAACATACTGCCCAGTGCCAGAAAGCTCGCCTCAGTCGCAGGTCATGGGTCCTCCAACTGGATAATGACCCAAAACATACAGCTAAAAGCACTCAGGAATGGCTGAGAAGAAAAACATTGGACAATTCCTAAATGGTCCTCTGTGAGCCCAGATCTTAATCTCTATAAAGATCTGAAAATTGCAGTGTGGAGACGCCACCCTTAGAACCTGAGACCGCTTGAGCAGTTTGCTCAGGAGGAGTAGGCCAAACTACCTGTTGGTACATGTAGACGTCTCACGGTGAAGTACAGAGATGGCTTGTTGGCAATGATTGCTGCAAAAGGTGGTGCCAGAAAATATTAAATTAATGATTAATGGTACCATCTTTTTTGTCCATGCCATTCTCATTATTTTATATTTATATTTTGATTGTGATAAAATATTCAACTGAATCAATAATCAAAAGTAAAGTCTGATTTGGTTAAATATGGAATAAACAATAAGGGACCCCATTACACTTTTGTCAGTTTCAAGACATTCCAGCGATAGTTGTGTTTCTTCTGGAAGGATCACTAAGGCATATTCCATCCATCTATCCATCCATACGTCCACCCATCTTAAAATTGCTTTTCCTGCTCGCTTACAGGGACTGACACATATTATAAAAGCAAATTGCATGATTTTACAGAAATTAAAACTGAGGCAATCATCAGGACATGTAGAATCACACACCTATGTTTAGTAACTCTGTCCTCACACATGTAATTAGCTCCACGACACCAAGGATTAAAGCATATGTTATGGAATTGTAATGCTCAAGAACTAGTGCAGTGTAGAAATAAAACAATAAAACATTTTGCAGATTTACACAATTTAACTCTGTGCAGCTTTATGTGCAGAAGAGTACAGTTTCACACCAATATTATAGTAGCACTTTGCAATCCAGGGCCTTTGATTCTATTAGCCAGCTAATCATGAAGCCTTTGATTAACTTCCTCAAGTATGCACATGGTGGAAGGAAATGGTAATGTAGCCTGGCTCAGCTTCAGTCCTGGCCTGAGAACCACTGCATATCAAAAGCTTTATGTTGTTGTAAGGACCCGACTGACTGTCTGTCAGCTTGTGCCTGTATAATTCTTCAGATGTCGAGGATTAATGTAAGTGGAACATTAATTGTTACATTTGATACTGTCAATTCGATATAATACTTTAAAACAACCTAAAATGTATAATTCTTCATGTTAAATGTATGAACTCATCTGTTACCTATCTGCTTGTACTGAGACAGTTAGTGGTTAAGATGTGTTGTACTATCTATTAAAGTTACATTTTTAAAACCAGTTGGTACCATCTAGCTCTTGGAAACGGTTGACTCATTTTCACCACCATTTCGAGTTATTTCGACCACGAGCGGCTAATTGACTTTCCCAGACAGGTGGGCCTATTAAATTCCCGGAGGAATCCTGCTATGGATCTTTCTCCAGGCCCTCAGTTGAGATGCAGTCCATCATTCACTCCAGCTGCCTGAGCTGTTGAGTACACAGTTATTCCACACGTATAAAACAAGTGTCTGACTGACGCTCTCAGAATTCTTATTAGCCTAACTATAAGGCTTCAACCAGGAGTCGGTTTGCCGTGGGTTTAATCAGTCTGCCTCGGGAGTGAAAACAGAGAACAACAGAGACGAGTGGATCCATGACTTGCAGGAATTCAGAAGCATCATGACTAATAGAGATGAGTATGGTGGGAGACAGAAACCTCGTGTGACCAATAAAATGAAAGGCTTCTGCAAAAGTATTGCACAGACAGAAAGGAATTTGCTTCACCGAAGTGTGTACATGTTTTTACCTTTGCCAATATGCGTTATACTTAAACAAGGCAAAATGAATGCATTCAAAGTTTGGTGCTGAGATGTTGTTGTTATTGGAAGAAGTGACACAAGGGAAATAGGATATGTTTGTGTAATTCTGCTCCCTAGCAAAACAAATGCAGAGACACATATAATGTGATTCATACCTCGCAGCTAAAGTGCAATTGAAATTCTGTTTGTAGACATTTGTTATTCTGGATTGCATCCTCCTGGTTTCTCTGATTGCCCAGTGGGTTTTGATTCAATTAAAAACACAGACATCATGTTCCAGCCTTGGAGTTGTCAAAGAACGCCCTGCTCACTCCCTGTGTCCCCTTTACTAGGCAGCTCCCAATGGCTACTTCCTGTGGCACTACTTACGGTTAAACTTTGGCAATAAACACAGGGTGGTTATTTCAGTAGGTGAACCTTCCACACACAGATGTATTTAACATTTTTATTCATTTATCTGATGCTTTTAATGAAAGCAACTTGCGGTAGAAGGAAAGGTTGCAATTCATCATTGCTCCCTGCAATTTGAACCTACAACCTTTGCATTGTTAGTGCAGTGCACTTCCTGTCCTGTCCAGAGTTTAATGTGTCAGGAGCAGACATTTCCTTCTCTTATATTTGTGGTCATACTAACCCTCTGTGTTTTGCACCTGCACAGAATTTTCTGGAGAATCTTAGTTTTTTTGCCTGTTTTCCTTTGAATTGCCTTATTTCCATTTCTCAACTCATATTCTTCTTTCCGTGGTCACAACAAGCTGAGCAAGTCAGATTAGACCTCGGTGGCCGGAGACACACTCATTCTGGGGGATCCCTAGGTGTTCTCTAGCTAGCTGGAGTCTTAGTGAACTGTGTCCAGAGCAGTTCCCAAATCAACTCGGCCAGCTTTTCTAGACATGAAGGGGCAGCACCTGAACTTTAAGGTTCCTCCTGATCTTCAAGCTCGCTACCCTGCCACGGAGCGTAAACCCAATAACCCTACAGAAAAACCTCATTGTACTGATAACCTTATTCTTTTGGTCATTAACCACAACTCATGACAGGAGGTCACAATAGGGACATAGACTGGTTGCACCTCATCTGACATCTTAACTGCCACTTCACTACACAGACCTCCTCAGAGCCCGCAAAACTTCAGTCACCAAAGCGATCTGCCTGTCAGTCTCACATTTCCTCTCACCAAAGGGGATAGCATCCCTGTTTGCCAGGCCTGGGATACTCCACTCACTCTCCATGCAACATTGAAGAGGCTTGTCAACCTTATCATCCTGAGAACATTCAGTGCTTTCAACATTTCTGGATAGATTTCATCTTTCCTTGCTGCCTTTCCACTACGGAGGCCTCTGACAACCATAACAATTCAGTGACAGGTTGATCCATAACTGCATCCTTTTGTGACCATGTTCTTTCCAATGCTCAATAACATTCCCACAGCTGGTCAGCACTTCCCCAATCTGGCAGAAAGCAGTCTGAAGAAGAGCTCAAATGGCCAAGCATCTTTGGGCCAAACCATTTCTCTTCATACCTTCTACAAACGCTTCTCTTCATGAGCTTTTACCACCTTGATTGCCTTTACTGCAGCCCATCAGGTCTGCCTACCTTTCAGCTTTCTCCCATCCAAGCATTACTCTGAAGGCCCCTCCCCGTTCAATCTGACAGCTTCCCTTACCGCAGGTGTCCACCAGCTGGGTCCATTGTTACTGACATGAGAAGCACCTACCGCCTTCTGGCCACAGCTAAAACAATTAAGGCCTTGAACATTGTCCATTCAAATATCCTTGACCTGTTGGCATGTGGCTGGTTTTTCTGGATGTATGAAATGAATTAATCTTATACATAAACCTCAGCCATAGTTTACTAGCAAACCCTAATTGCTTGTCTAGGTTGTCCTAGTCCTTATGATCTCCTCCCCATGTGCTAAATTCAAAGTGTCCAGAACACCTTATCTCAAATCAGATGACATGGCCACAAAGCTAATACTTGACCACTGGCCTACAGCATTTTGGTGTGTTTATGAGCATCTTTCTGTTCAGATGTGGTGTTTGTTATGGATAATCTTTTGCTTGCGCAGAAGCCTAGTAACAGTTCAGGATCTAGGTTTAGATTCAGAAAGCTATTCCAATCACACTCCTCCAAGTATCTTCATCATTTCTTACTACAGTAGGATTGCTGAGTCTGCAGACATTAAGCTTTCGAGTACCTTGCCCATTTTTTCTAAGGTGGCTGTGTGCTTCAAACTGTTCTTCAGTGCATGACCATAAACAGCAGTCTGAAATTTTCCTCTCTGCAACTCTCTTGTCCACTGGGGAAACGGGAATCTTGTGAGTATCCCAGTTCACCGTGGGGAACATTTGATTAGATAAACTTTCATGAAGAGGTCTGGTTGCACATTGTGCCAGGAGGTCATACCATTTGTATCACCAGTGCTAAATAGGCAACGTTTCACACTTCCAAAGCCAATGTTTATTGACCCCCACCTTTCATCGTGCATGTGATGAGTGCACAAGATGGCTCCACATAACCTTTTCTGGCTGATCATGGCTGAGTTACATAGCTGGCCTGGCCAGCCCATTCTTGACAGTGGTAGCACCCCTGGCTCAAAGGAGAGAACTTGGTAACCCTCTTCTGGGTAGGGTACCCTGGCATAATGGAAGGAGCCCTTTGATCTAAAGCATTTTTAAATAAGAACCTTTTACCCCAGTTAATTGTCCTCTAGTAATTGATTGTTAACTAATTTTATGGTTTGTGAATGGGAGACCACATTCATTCGTTTGTTGCATCTTTGTCTGCATCATGGACTTTGGCAGGCTGCTAAATGGTGACATGTTACTGGTAAAGGGCGTGTCATTGATGGCATTCTGACCACTGGAATAAGTGACCTGAAGAGCCACAGGCCATGAGCTGCCAAGCAGGGCATGTTGGGGGTGAAGGTATATACTAAAAAAAAAAACATCTCCATAGCTTCCACATTTGTCGACTGCTTTAGCTAAGGATCCCCAAAGACCTTTGGCTAATACCCATGAAGTGACATGCGTCATTAATGATGGTTAACCCAGACTCCAGATACGACAAAAAAAGCTGTTTCTCATTCGTCAAGATGCACTGCGTTGGCCACTGCCGCTGACCTCTCTCCCATCCTGCAGCCGGCCGGGGCCACCGTCGTGTCGGCAGTGGCACTGCGGGAATTGACGATGGTTGTTTCACTTTTTTTTGGCACTGCTGATCACCGGTGGTCTCAGAAGCTCAACCTCGAAAGTCCTCGTAAGCAGACACTGCAACCAACTCCCAGAGCACATGTAACAAATTGCAATTCGCTGTGAAAAGGACAAGATGCTGTGGTATTTAGTGTTCTCATGTCAGTAGGTGTTTCATAACTTAACTGCACTACATTTCTTTTTTGCACTGTTTTTGTACTACTGTCATGTTTCTTCTACTTTGTGGTTGTGTGCAGAACTGATCTATATTGTCCAAAAATTAAAGTTTTTGTGTTCAAGTTTCACAATGTGCTGAGTGATATGTACTAACAGATATTTTTTTTTCTGTTTAGTGGTGCTGTTGGATACCACAGCAGTACTTGGCGAGCTGGGCTGGAAGACATATCCAGTGAATGGGGTGAGTAAGTGTGTGTGTGTGTGTGTGTGTGTGTGTGTCTGTGTGTGTGTGCGTCTGTGTGTGTGTGTGTGTGCATCTGTGTGTGTGTGCGTCTGTGTGTGTGTTTCCTCTTTCATCTGAATGTCTAGCGTCCGAAAGAAGCAATTTTAAACCGTCACTTTGCTTCTGCATTCAGTGTTAATTCCCCATTATTGGTGCATTGGGGAGTCGGAGTTATTCGTTATGGCAAGTTAACTCTTTCGCCGATTTTTAATGGCGTGTATAAAATTTCATGCACATTTCCTTGAAACTGCTTATCCAGCTTAGCTTTGAGGCTTTAGAAAAATCCATTCAGGTATATTGTGTGCTGAGTCAGACAAAGGAAGTTTAAAGAATCACTTGTACCGGCAGCTATTGAGAGAATGTAAGAAGGAGAAGGAGAGGGAATGAAGGCGGTGGGGCTTCTCTGGGTTCAGCTCTCACATGACACATCACTCAGCTTCCTATACACACCTGTTCCCATTACTGCATGGAACACACTCCCACCTCAGATGAAATCAATAATTAAATAGCACGGTGACATGAAGGTGATTATTAAAGCCAAAGCGATTACACTCATCCTGTCTCCTGACTGCTGTGTCCAGCTGATGCAGACCTTCATTACTCTGTCAGTCAAAGCAACAGATATCCATCAATCTAAATTCATTGATATTTTATGTATGTGTTTGTGGATGTTTTTGATATTTCTAATAAAAATATATCATCTACTGTATGATGTATAGCATTGAATACTATGATATTAGCTTAGATATGTTTTTACTTCAGTGTTTGTTTTTTATAGGCACATATGATCTGATCAGTAAAAAATGTTGTGCCTATTTTTATACGTTATTTCATCATCCTGTAAGATCTGCCTTATCACTTATCAGCTGGAATGATGGAATGATGAAAATATACAAATGTAGTCTTTTATCAGGACTGTTGCCAGGTTGCTGTTTGGTGTCTTGGTCTGGTGATTTTATTGTAATGTTTGTTTACTACAGTAACTTGCTTTTGCTGTCAGTGTTGAGTTAAAATGTTTCAAATTTTGAATATGAACTTCTTTCTTGTTATATGTCACTTTTTCTAATTTAATTTTTGTAATCAGTGAGATTCCAGTGTATCCTTTGTGCACTGCATGTGCTGAATATACACATAATATTTTTTGTAACAACATACAGGTAGCTGCCACAATGAAAGGAAACCAAATGTAAATTGTATTAGTAGGGTTAGGGTCACCACAGGCCACAGGCCACTGGGTCAGGTTCAGTAGCCCTTGGCATACATTCTATGAATGTGTGTGCAACTGTTAGCGATATGTGATTCCATTGTTCCAGGCACTGCTCTGTTGAGTTGTTTTCATGCTCATAAATCCATTCTGTGACCACTGATCCACTGCGAATGGGTGAATTGTCCCGTCAGAAATGGATCAGAATGTATTGCCATTGGATGATCACGTGGCATGGTTTTATGTTTGGAGTAGGCCTATGATTTTCTCTATGCTGTGGTTGTGTATACATTCTAACTGAGAAAATGACTGGAGTTTGCAGACCTCTTTCGGTGCAGGGGACCACTCGTTGATCAGGATTATGAGTAATGCACCCACTGACATGTCCTTTGCACTACATTTGTGACAGAAGTATCTTTTAAATGTAATGCCTTTTATCGGACCCATAGTATCATTTCATGAAGCTGCCTGTTCACACTATCAATTGCATGTGATGTCACCCTATTGATTTGCTTCCATTTTTTTTCTTTGATCCTCAAACCAAATGCACATGCGTTTTGGTCAGGGCGCATGTTGCTCAGTCTGTTGCTGCCCAGCTGCCGTCTCTCCCCCAGGCTTCTGAGCTGCTGTCTGTCGTCAGAGCCGCTGTACATTGTGAAACCTCAGCAAGTCGAGCATTCATCAATGAAGCTCCAGTCAGACATGGTCTGACATTTGTCCATCTTCCTCATAGAGTCACCTTGCTCGCTAGTTATGTGCAGTTGGGACTGACTGTCATTTTTCATTGTGGCCCAAAGCATTATGGGACTGCAGAACCATTCTTGTTAAATGCTTTACTTTGGCAGTTCACCATTTTTGTTTCCTTGCAATGCACCTTGAGAAACACTGTAAATAGTACATTAGCCTAAAAAAACTAAATATCCAAACAACACAACACAAAATAAAACTGAGCAAATTACTTTCACTGCCTTGCTATAATACAGCATGTGAAACTATTGACAAGACAAAGGTGTTTAGTCAGGGTTTGCGATACCATGGTTTTCAAAACTGTGCCCCTAATACCACTGCTTGGCTTGGCTGATCATCTAAAGATTTTCTAATCTACTCCATATGAGTCAATTAAAAGTAAACTTAACTTAAACGGAATTGTATTTACTCTGCAAAAAAAACTTTTCTTCCCAGTGTCTGAAAGAGGGACCATTGCATCATATATATCAGGGTGATATGAGTCTGACAGCAGTCCTGACTCTACGATTAAGCTGTCAGGACAGGTTCATGCTGGGTGGCGTGCTGGTGCAGTGCTTAGCAGTGTGACATCACACTTTGGGCTCTGCATGTTGGGTGGCGTGCTGATGCAGTGCTTAGCAGTATGACATCACACTTTGGGCTCTGCATGTTGGGTGGCGTGCTGGTGCAGTGCTTAGCAGTGTGACATCACACTTTGGGCTCTGCATGTTGGGTGGCGTGCTGGTGCAGTGCTTAGCAGTATGACATCACACTTTGGGCTCTGCATGTTGGGTGGCGTGCTGGTGCAGTGCTTAGCAGTATGACATCACACTTTGGGCTCTGCATGTTGGGTGGCGTGCTGGTGCAGTGCTTAGCAGTATGACATCACACTTTGGGC
>JABFEA020000101.1:902042-915846 GCA_019775915.2 Cyphomyrus plagiostoma | reverse complement strand
CCCACCCCCCCCCCCCCCCCCACCCCCACCCCCCCCCCCCCCCGCGCTGTGGGGGGGGGCGGGGCGCGCGCGGGGGGGGGGGGGGGGCCGCGCCCCAGAGAGTTCTGGGATGTGCATGTTATAGAGATGCCTGAAAAGTGCTGTGTTACAGAACTGAATACCAAATGATCCAGGCTGTTTCTGGTTGGTAATGGTGGGTGTATCTTTGATCTGTGGCCACCGTTTATCCTCCATTGACTTCTGCAGCCTCTGCCTGTACTTTCCAGCTGTAATCCTACTCCATCAACTTCAGGAAGTCTTCACATGATCATTAGTATATTGAGAATGTGAAAACGGATTTGAGTACCTTTAGCCCGCAAGTCAGTGACCGAAAACCATGAGAAATGTCACAAAATATGAAGTTGTCCCTTGTGGTAATGTGGGGAGTTCATGTTGCGTGTCAGTGACCAGAGTTTTCTAACCATAAGTCAGTAGCTGATGCTAAATAAAGGAATGATTGGATATTCTGCCGTAATGGGAACTGGGGCCTAACTTCAGCTGTTAGGCATGAGCACATAGATACGGTCACTTCAGCAAGGATCAAAATGTAGCCCCAGAGATGGCTAAATTATTTTTCTTTAATTTACAGCTTTTGTTTGATTATCCCTGCAGATTTCGAGGTCTAATTAAACAGAGCACTAGAGAGCTCAGTCAGATCCACAAGTCTTTAGTTGTTTACGTGTGAAAGCTGTTTTCATGCAAATTGATTTTTGTTTTCATAAAAATATGTCATAAGGGTTTTTGTAGTGAATTGCTTATTAAATTATTCAATGAAAATTGTTTCTGATTTAAGCTCATGCACTTTTAAAATGAGGTTTTTAAGCTTTGAATTTCTTATTACTGCAGTCATCTGGGGTCTTGTGCATACTGCGCTATTCCTCTGTAACAGGAATGTCAGGGTTAGGGGGAGCTGATGATGAAAGCAAGGGTCCTTGTATGCTGAGAGCTATGTCTTGTATCCAGTCCGCATTGTTTATTCTTTAAACTAAGCCGAAGGAAGGTGTTCACAGGCCTAAGTCAATAAATGCGCTCGATACATACGACATTCATTACAACTATGGATTTTTTGCTGCTAGAGCAGACAGGGGACACATCCTGGGCTGTGCCCTCTGCTTGTCACAGAGAGGAGCCATTTAGCTCACCTGGAGTGGTATTGCTATATTTGGCTACCTGCTGTAGAGTGTGTGGTGTCTGTGTCTGCATGCATGTTTCTGTGCGCACATGCTTTGATAAGTGCAGTCTGTAGCAGTACAGGCGAAATGCTGCATTCCACCAAAGTTAACCCCGTCCAAGTCAGAAATCCATTTAACAATGCCAGTTTTATTCAGTTTAGTCATTTTTAGCAATATCTGTCAATAACAATGCATTTCATGTTATATTTTGCATACAAACACCATAGCAACATGTCCACAGATTGAGGTTGGACTGTACTGTGTGTACAACCATTTTAATGAGACACAAAAGACATAAGTGCTAATAAACCGTATATAACTAAAGCTTTCACTTCTGTTGATGAAGGGTGCAGCCATCTTGAATTCTGAGGTCAGAAATGAGCCCAGACAGGGGCGTTCCAGTTAAAATTTTCAACTAAGATTTTGTGAATTCCGAGTTCAAATGGAATATGCAGCAAAAGACCATGTGGTGCCTTAGCACTTATCGTCTGCTCCTTCCGTGTGCCATGCCCCCTCATTAACCCCGTGTGGAATCCTCCTGTGATCAGCTGTTTCTGGTTGTTGTCATTAGTCCTCTGTATTTTGTCCTTGTTTCAGTTTGTTTCCCCAGTCTGGTCATTGTATTGTCCATCTGCGTTTTGCCTGCCTTACCTGTAATTAAACCCCGTATTTCCCCGATACCCTGTCGTCTGCGCCTTTCTCTCCGTTCAGTCCAGCTCGGCACGACGATATTATTATAATGAAATGTATTAATGGTTTATTATAAATATTAAAATAATGAATAAGAAATATTTATTTTTAAATATATTTTATTATATAATAATAATTACTGTTACTGTCTGTCATTGTCTAAATGTACTTTTACTGTCTAAATATATGTATTCAGCTATAGTGTAAACATGCACGGTGCTATCACAGTGAATACGAGGTGAGACTGAAGCACTACCCTTTGTTTCCACTGAGAAATGTGCCACGTGACTGATTTCCCTGCGTGTACAAGCTATCTTACTGTAGGTCGGCGTTCACGGTTTGATTTCTGAGATTCAGATCGGGCTCTCGGTAATTTTCTCTAGGCAGCTTTGCGGTACTACTATATCAACATCTTGTATTTCTGCTCCATTATGTAATTATTTTTAGTATGATTCTGTGTGTTATATATCCCTTATTCCTTATTTTTGACAGCAGATTTTACATACCTGTGTCTCCAGTGATTTGAAAAATGGTTGAATAAAGGTCAGCATCCAAAAAGATCTGCTTCTCAGCTGTGATATTTACATTTTTATCCAGAGGGAGGTCTAATTTTTCCTCCATTCCTAATAAATAAATGCAGATATGTAGTTGATAATCATGGCTTTGGAAGTAGATCCAGGACAAACAGTGTATTTTCTCATAGTTCCAGCACAGTAAGAGTCTTGTACCTACAGATGTATTTGAGTCGTGGGTCGTGTTTGATTGCACCCCCCCCCCGAGGTGTTTGATTGCTCCTGACGTCATTCGGGTTTCCCTCTCCCGCAGGTGTTTGATTGCTCCTGACATCATTCGGGTTTCCCTCTCCCGCAGGTGTTTGATTGCTCCTGACGTCATTCGGGTTTCCCTCTCCCGCAGGTGTTTGATTGCTCCTGACGTCATTCGGGTTTCCCTCTCCCGCAGGTGTCCTGTCTCTCTGTATTTCCTGGCTTCGTCACAGAGGGGCTTAAGCCGACTCGCTGGCCCTGAGGTCCCTTTCATGGGATTGACCGGCCTGCTTGTTCTCCTCTGTTCCCAGAAATAACTTTTGCTGTTTTCACCTAAAGAATCAAACAGCAGCACAGCCAGTGGAAATGCACTTGCACTGTCCTCTGATGCAGCACTGTGATTATGGTGAATCTTCAGCTCGTTCGATGTACTTGGCATCAGTCCAGAAGCACAACAAAATGGGACGACTTGGGCGGTGTGATGCCTTGACTCTGATGGGACGGCTTGGGCGGTGTGATGCCTTGACTCTGATGGGACGGCTTGGGCGGTGTGATGCCTTGACTCTGATGGGACAGCTTGGGCGGTGTGATGCCTTGACTCTGATGGGACGGCTTGGGCGGTGTGATGCCTTGACTCTGATGGGACGGCTTTGGCGGTGTGATGCCTTGACTCTGATGGGACGGCTTGGGCGGTGTGATGCCTTGACTCTGATGGGATGGCTTGGGCGGTGTGATGCTTCAACTTTGATTAGACTTGTTCAGCTGTTATATCAAGGTCTATCTAGCATTCCTGAATCCTTCAACTGCAAAAATATGATCTTTACTGAATAAGTAATTAAGGACCATGTTAAAGGTCAGTAGCAAGTAGTTAGCAGACTATAAGAATGTTGTGCTATGTTGTTATTCAAATAATACTTTAGCGGATTTGCTCACAACATTCATATTATTGCCAGTAGAGAATGAAAACTTTTCAGTATGGATAAGTGAGCAGATCTGTGTGTTATTTTTGTTGGTATACTGTATATTGGTTGTAGTTTAGTGGACTTGCACCCAAGGGCTGTGATTTTGACACTCTGTCTGTAGAATGTATATGTTCCACCTGTACTGTCCCTGTATTACCCTGAGCCTTTGTGCACGTGCCCTGTGTTGGCATCCTGTCCAAGGGCTCCCCTGCCTGGTGCCCTGTGCTTCTAGGGGTAAGCTCCACACTCACTGTGACCCTGTACTAATTAAGCAGTTATGGAAAATGGACTGATGAATTATTATTACTTTGAGAATTAGCAATTCAACTCTTTGAGCTAATTTCCACATGTAAAAAGGATGATTAACATAAACTCATAAATAATAGTGTAAATGTGTATTTATTTAATAACGTATTTTAAAGCTTTTTTTTCACCAGACTAAAAAACATTTCTGCAAATATATGCAAAATAGGACAGTAGATATTTGCATAAATATCACTTGCAATAAATAGTTTCTCAGTAAATAATTTATCAGGCAAAGGGTGTAAAATACAGACCAAAAGAAGAAATTATTAAAGAAATTTCTTGTGAACCTGAATTTTAAACAACTGAAGAAAACAATGGAGACGATTGTTTTGTTTTGTTGATTGTTTTGATTTTTCACTCTCACTGGGTGGCTTTCTGTGGCTGATATTGTTTGGACCCAAGATAACAGGACCCTTACCATTGGTATATCTCCTCACAGCTCAGCACCTGACTTTGAAGTGAATTCTGTGTTATATATGTTTTCTCCAGTCATGGACTCATTCACAGTTTCTAATCATTTCAAAGCCAGCATTTCCCATAAGTTATGCAACATCGACTGTTCCTAAAAAGAATAAAGTACTGTCCCAGTTATGCCAACTATCAAAAATTCAGCACCTTTGCTATTTTAAAATGAGTTAATTGCACTGAAAATGGAACAATAGGAACTTGTCGCATACAGTATGTGATAAAGCATTATCTGCACGTGTACTGCCTGAACGTGTCTGAGTGTTGCCTTGATTCTCTCAGGTCTGCCCGGGCAGGTGGGCGTTTCTCATTTCTTCATCTCCTGTGGGCCTTTCTGGTTGATTGGGTACGCAGTATCCAGTTTGGCTGTCCGATTCAGTTCCTTTGATTTGGTCCGGTCTGGCTGATTCATTCGGTCTCGCTGATTTGTTTGACAGCTGCTGTAAGCCCCTGTTTGACGTGCTTGCAGTTCGTCTGCTGAAGGGAAGCACCAACCTGCCTGTTGTTACAGAATCAGCCCCAAGTCACACCGACTGCAGTCACAGGAATCACGGCCTCCATCACACATCCCTTTAAGTTTACCCAGCTTATTTATCTTGGTCCTTCTCTCTAAAATCATCTGCCTCTTTTAACCTTGAATTTCAGTTTCTTAGCCTCACAGAGGATGCACTCAGGTTCCTAGCCAGTTAACTGACTTCATACGTAGAGTCTTTCTGACATGCAGATCACTCTTAGAAAGGACATTGGTACATGAAGACTTTAATTGTTCAGGATCTCCCACAGACAGATTAAGTGATTGTGCAGAATCTTATTCAGACTGAGTGAGATCAGCTCTGCTGATTGACGCTGTTGCCGGTGCTGTGTCTCCCTGCCTGTTCTGTCCTCTGCCCTGACACCTGTACTTCATTATCACATATTACACCAAACACACTGGCCAATCTGGGACTCTGCATCCAAGCTTGCCAGATCCGATCCTTTCTCTCTGAAAAGATTTACTCAAAAAGATCAGTCAGGCCACTGAATTTGTGAAGGAAATACTGTGTTATACAGTATAATGGGGATTAACACTCAGCGCAACAATAAGATAAATAAAAACTAGGTGTTATGAGCTTTGTTATTCCCCTTGATATGAGTTTAAATATATTGCCTTTATACAAATAGCAATTTGCAAATAACTTCTGAAATTAGAATAAGCAGTATGGTCAGGAGATTTTTGTACTATTTTGATTGGTTTATAAGGTGTCAGCAAAGGATCATAAACCAGAAAATAGTGTAAGATAAGCTATGAGGTACTGAAGCAGTCATGGAGGCCAAAGATGAATCTGGTATCAAAGTTAATTTAATTCTAATTATATTTCTGACCCATAGCACTGCACATCACCATTTCCATTGTGCTCTTTGGATGACCTAAACACTACAAAGTAACTAAGCCTCTTTGTTCCGCAGTGGGACGCCATTACGGAGATGGACGAGCACAACCGGCCCATACACACGTTCCAGGTGTGCCACGTGATGGAGCCCAACCAGAACAACTGGCTGCGCTCCAACTGGATCTCCCGCGAGGCCGCGCAGAAGATCTACGTGGAGCTGCGCTTTACATTGCGCGACTGCAACAGCATCCCCTGGGTGTCGGGCACCTGCAAGGAGACCTTCAACCTCTTCTACATGGAGTCCAATGACCCACACAGCACCAGGTTCAGGCCGTCGGAGTACACCAAGATCGACACCATCGCGGCTGACGAGAGCTTCACGCAGATGGACCTGGGTGACCGCATCCTCAAGCTCAATACAGAGGTGCGGGAGGTGGGACCCATCACCAGGAAGGGCTTCTACCTGGCCTTCCAGGATATTGGTGCTTGTATCGCCTTGGTTTCGGTGCGTATCTATCACAAGAAGTGCCCTCTCACCTTCCACAACCTGGCTACATTCCCAGACACTATACCTCGCATGGACTCCTCCTCGTTGGTAGAGGTGAGGGGCACCTGCATTAGTAACGCAGAGGAGCGGGACACGCCCAAGTTCTACTGCGGAGCTGACGGAGACTGGCTGGTGCCCCTGGGTCGCTGCATCTGCAGCATAGGCCACGAGGAGCTGGATGGAACCTGCCTCCGTAAGTGGCTCATGTCTCTCTGCCTGATTGGCGCTTTCACGCGCTCGGTCTATAGGAGAGGAAGGAAGCACAAGTCGGAACCGTAAAAAGTAGGCAAGATTGATGTTAGTTGGTTTTCAGTTTAACATTCCGCCTCATTTCATGATAGTCACGGAAATGAATAATAGTTCTGATTTCTGTACACATAGACTACATATTTGTTTGATTTATCGACATGTTTTTCCTATGGGGTTACATGGTGGCACAGGGGTTAGCATTGTTGCCTAGGGTTCGAGTTTCTGCTACGGCTCCATGTGTGTGGAGTTTGCATGTTCTCCCCGTGTCGTTGTGGGGTTTCTCCCGCAGGATCCAAACATTTGCAGAGGTGAATTGGAGTTGCCCAGTTGCCTGTAGGTTATATGAGTGTCCCTGTGATGGGTCGTGCCCCACCTGCGGTATTCCCTGCCTGCCTTGTGCCCATAACATCTGGGATAGGCTACAGACTCCCATGACCCTGCATAGGATAAGGGGGTATTGGACCTGGATGGATGGATGAAGGGATGGATGAATGGATGTATTTCCTATATCCAAAAAGCCATATTATTCTTCTGCTACTGACTAAGATCAGGAGATACAGGCTGCAGCTGGATCCATAGTCACAGGTACTTTTGTGAGCTTCAGGTTATCAGGAGTCACACCAGCAGCAGCCAGCATCTGTAAGCAGTCAGCTGGTCGTCACCAAGCAGTCAGACTGCAGGCTGTCACATCATCTCCACCGTGAGCCTCTGAGCCTAACTAGGCCACATCTGGATAGAAGCAGGGCTCTTCCTTCCAGCTTGGGGCGTGAGGCTGCATTGACACTCATCTGCTGTCATAATTAATGCTCGGACATTCCATTGCCTCCTCTTATTAAGTTATAAAATGAAGGCTCAGAAACATGGTGTCCAGCAATGTTATATTTATACCTGTGTAAACACATTTAATGAGAATATATCTTGGAGTTCTGAGAGTCCCAGACAGACAGGCACATTGAATAGATTCTTTTCAGACAGGCACATTGAATGGATACTTTTCTTATGACGCCAAAGGATTTCAACCCAACAACCTTAACATCAAAAGAAGTCTGTCTGGCTGTACACTAGTAATATAATTAAATCATCTTATATATTTTTGAAAATTGGTAAATACAGACGGAAAATTTATTATTTACACTGCCCTCAACTCACAACCAGGTGTCGTAGACTGTTTCGTAAGGCTACAGGTGGGCTTTACAATCTGTGGAATATCTTGACCGCTCCTTGATTTAGCTTCCTCTGCAATGCTTTTGTCATGCTGATCTGAGCATCTTATAAAGGTTTTAAAGTGTTCACAAACCACTTTTGTTTGGGAAAAAAAAGGTCTAGAAATGTTACCAAAATGTATAGTTCCATAACAAGGCAACGTAACAAAGTTTATTTAGTAAATTTGAAATGTTCTGGGTTGCCTCAGTTCATGTCATTCGGTATTTCCTATGTTTATCATGAACAGTAATGAACCTCATTGAAGATTCGACATCCTCACTGATTATTCATGAATATGCTGTATGCGGACCCCCTGAAGAAGCTCATTGTCGTATTTGAACCTTTTGGTCTTGGGTCTTTCCCTTATCACACTTCCTTTCTTTGCACTCTCAGCTGTATAGACCTTTCATTTATGGCCTCTGGCCTCTCATCACTGGGAAAAGCCATTCAAACAAAGGGTGATGTCAGGGCGGCTGCCGTCATTACTGCCTCCTTGTTAGTGCTCTGCGTTGCTGCACATGTTAAAGGGGGTAACTGAAACCCAAAGATCTGTTTTCATCTCATTCTCGGATCTGTAACATATGTAGCCATAAAAGATCTCACAGATAGATGATATAGTTTCTGATTAAATGTAATGAACTTCCTAATGTGTCTTTCTGTAGATTTAATTGTCAGACTAAATTAAGTATGATTTCAGTATCAAAGATTCGTACATTACATGCCATATGCAGTTTGTTTCAATTAATTCGTTTTGTAATCACCATGAAACTTTATAAACTTTAGCAAAAAGTGATTTAATACGTTGTGATGTTGGTTCAGTGAAAAGTCTCCGCATTGGTTCAGATTATATCTGGGATTGGGTTTAATTTTTTAGGGATCTTAATGATAATGATCACCATCATTAACCAGAAATGAATACCTTGCTGTAGTAATTAACTCAAGTGCAGATAGCACAATCAGGCCTGTGTATTCACTTTTTCTTGGAAGTATCATTACTTACCCTGTTTTGAGGCCTTCATTTGCGATGTCCAGGAAAATCCAGAAAGACTGAAAATACTAAGCTTATTAAGCCATTACATGAAAAACAGCCTTGCTGTACTTTACTATAGATGGATTTATTTCCTGGGACACGTCAGTATATTACAAAGACTATCCGGTAGATTGAACTGAATGAAAAGTGAGGCAGCTCTTAAAACCGCAGCTTTGGAAAATGACTCCTGATTAATTTTACTCAATTTGGCTTCTGCATTAAAGGTAATGACACCTTTTAATAGCTGGGGTTTAATATCAATGTAGAGTCATGATGTAACTTAGAACGCAGCACATTTGAATTGAAGTGTCTGTTAAATTGAGCAAGCTTTGCGAGTTGAAAATCTCATTTAGGGACGTCATTGTTTTTCCATCAACATTTCAAGCCTCTTATGTCCCAGCAGATAACTCATTTTCAAAGGTTTGACCTTTCAAAGTTTGTCTGCTTCGTCTGGGGTTCCATGTTTAACACACAGTGAAATTGTGCCATCATAATTAAAATTTAATTGCAATACCTTCATGTCTATCTAAAAGTTTCAGCCTGGTTTAAAATAAGTTAAGTCGTTAAAAATTGAAAAATCCTTTTAAAAATCCCTTCATTAGTATTTACTCAATGTGTGAATTAAATAAATGCGTGATCAAAGAAAACTGCGGAGTATAGTAAAAAAAAAATAGCTCTGAGGTCTGGGTCCGGGATTCACTGTGTTTATATTCCATATTCTGTTTAATTCACATTAGACAAAAAATAGGTTCACGCACTACACTGCAGGAATACAAAGATCACAGCCTCGATTTCCACATACTCTCATTGACTCGTACGTTATAGTCACCACAGTCTGTGCCATAACAATGCAGGGTTAATTTGGTCACTATAATATGAAAGCATAAAAGCAGATGTATATGTGAAACAGGTCAGCTTTTTTTCTGAAATTTTTCTTTTTTTCTAATTCAACAGGAAATAGAATCCAATTTGTTGTCTGAGTGAAATACAGTACATCAGCACATGAAAAAATATGTCAGATCTGTTGCAGATGGATTAGAAAGGCTAGGAAGTAGTCTTTTTCATTGCTGTAGATGTTGAGACAAACCAGGTTAGTACATGCACTGTAGTCTTAGTGAAAGAGTTAGCTGTGTTTTTTTTTTTTTTACTTAAGCAGTAAAGGCAAAAACACATTTTCTGATCTGAAAATTTTAAACTGACGAGTCTCTGCGCTAAATAGGCGAATCACACCATAATGTGTTCAGGGCCTGAGGGAAGATTAAACATTTAGTCTTAATGTTATTAAATCTGATGGGTTACAAAAAAAAGTTCCAGTTAGTTACAGATGTAAATAATACATAGTGAGGTATGAGCTACATGGAGTCACAATTTAATGATGATAAGCTGTATGCAGGCTTTAATACAATGTCCATTAGCTTAATTATTTCTTTTCTCCTGATTGCTACAGTGTAAGAGAGTGTGTAAGGGAAGGTCTATGTGTTAGATGCGCTCAACTACATTTAGCCCGCGGGCTGTATTCTGCAGCCTCACGCTAACACAGTCCAGGCTTCTGCTCTCAGATTCACATTCAGACAGGCAGAGTTAAAACCTTACCCCACAGGACTACATCTGAAAACTCTGCCTTCAGGGGGATTCCAGACGTTAATGCCTCAATCTGGCTTGCGAAAGCTGCAGCAACATTTAAGAAAATGCTGCAGTGCCTTCAACGAGATGAAGTATCCCCTTCAAAACCGAGTTTAAAAGCCGACACGTCTCTCATACGTCCTTTGTATGAGGGAGACTCTGCGACGCTCGGGCAGATGCCCCACAATCTTCAGATTCCTTCAAAGCAAGGAGTGAGCATCCATAAACATCTGCTGATTTTTAAATTCTCTTCCGCACTAGAACATTACTGGCAGGTAAAGGATTTCTGATCATGCAGAACTGGAGCTGTGAGAAAGGCAGGCGGGGCCTTCACCAATCCTTAGAATCCCACTCAGTGACCTTTGACCTCAACATAACCATCTTTGCAAAATTTGTAGTTTGGTTTAAACACTTCCTGTCAAAGCAGCATTATACTGGGTACAATAAGGAATAACGTAGAATCCCTCAATTTTCCTGTGGGTTCACTGCCAAAACCCAGTGTCAGCTGGTCCTGCGTCATTTCTACCTACTAGAGCATAATAACTAGAGAGTCTGTAAGATTGGCCCAGCAAAGCAGCCAAACTTGGGAGCAGAGCTTAAAAGGGGGCAGCAGAGATCCTGCTGTATCCGTGCATTACACTTCTGATATTTATAACCAGCTGCTGTCCAAACTTTCACAGGCTGTTGAATTTATACTTGTACCCATCATATTTGAATCTAACTGAAGTGAAATGTATTTATTTTCCTTCCAGGGAGCTCTGCATCATTTATAGTTATTGTTTTATCGAGATCTGTCGACAACAAAACAGTTACAGTCAGTTATTTTGCAGCTAGCCTGTTGCCATGGTAATATGTCTTTACTTAGCAACGTGTCGCTGTGTGTTGTGTTCTGATGGTGTAGCTAGCTGGCATCTGCACGGGGAAGTGCTGCGCTGGAGCTTTCGAGGTAAGAGCTGTGTAAGGATAGTGGAGTATTGGGCTGGGTCTGGAGAATGGAAATATTCAGGAGCTTCGACTCCCACAGGATCTGAAGCTCATCTAGATGATGTACTTCTGGCTGTGTCCTTCTAAAAACAACATTCAGCTTTTCCTGATTTACAAACTGCTAAATGCAGCATTCATAATGCAAGAGTCCTAATGAAAGCCCTCATTCATAAGACCTGGTGTTCTACCATTTGCATATTGTAGTAATTCACTTTCATGCTTCTGTTGAAGGTGTTCGGAGGTCAGCATATCTGCATGTGTAATATATTGCATGCCTTGTGTCATGATATAACGTGACATGTTGTCAGCGTGTGGAAATATGGGTGGTGGAAAATGACGGCAGTATAATATTCACACAATGCTTCATAAAAATGGAACATTTTGGATGTTATCTTTTTTGCATGGAGGCAATATCTCCATGTGAGAGACTGTGACGACAACAGAACCGATTGACTTGTAGCCAGTCAAGAACACACTTCTGCAGATGGATTACTAGGCAGCATCTGACAGAGAGCTTGTTGGGTTTCTCACAGGGAAGCCTCCAGCTGTCTTCAGGACTCTAGGTACCTTTCTTCTATGGTGTGACTACGGTGTGACTATGGTGTGACTCTCTCGAACCAGCAATGACTGTATCATAGACATGTCAGGGTGGAGGCTCTTTTTGTTGTATATTGCATATTATCAGCAGTTGAAACTGAATTTCTGTGGGACTGTGGTGGAAATCGGGATCTATTCCATGCACGTACAGTCCTTCAATCTGAATAGCAGGCACAAGAGTAACATAGCAGTTGCTGGAATGGACAGCAGGTGCCGAGGCTCCTGAGCAGGAGATGGCAGATCAAGGCAGGGTAGCAAGAGTTCAAGTCTGCATGTGAAAGTCCCAGGTGAGGCTCTCCAAAGAGCAGCAGGGGCAGCTAGGGAGGCCAGGGTGACTCCATGGCCCTTGATCCTTGGGAAGCCATGATGAGATCCGCAGGTCTTATTCAACGGACCACCAGGTGCTCAGGAAAGTTGCCTTTGATCTCAATGGTATTGCTGCACAGAGTCTCAGGGTGTTCTTGGTGCTGTCCTTGGCTCTGAGGAAGTCTCCCTGTGACTATAGGACCCCCCCCCCCCCATTCAAATCTGGCCCTTGACTCCATATCCAGGCCTTGTTTTCAGTTCTCCCTGGTAGATAGTTTATTAAGTACTGATTCTGATTGGCTAGAGGCTAAACACGTGGTTCACAGGTAAAGGAAGGCTGGAAAATCAGGAGTGCGCAACTTGAGGAGCATCATTTGAGTAACGCTGCTCTAGGAAATGTGGTTGCAGCTGTCCATGGTGCTGGGAGTTCTGGGAGCTGCTGTGGTGCTGAACTGTAGAGTGGCATGTCAAGTTCAGTGGGGTTGTATTGTGATACCATCCATGCGGAGGTGTACCGCGGTACGGCTGAGTGGCAGCGTAAGGAAGAGGCCAGCATCATGGGTGAGATCTGTCACCTGGCACAAGATTAGGCAATGGAACGTGAAAAGAATTAATTGGATAAAGTGAAACTAAGCAAAGACAAAAGTATGAATCAAAGTCAAATAAAGTATTATCCCTGGACATTTTGTCTACGAATGGAATTCTTCATTCTTATACTGAAGGTAAATTACAAAAAAAAATTCAACCCTTACCGTACTATACATGTTCATAGTAGCAATATACTACAATATGCTAATTTCATTGTAAAATTAAGTCGTTACAGGTTAATCAAGAATAAAACAATGCCTGAGATATCAATCATTATGCATATATGCTGTTTTGGAGGAAATGAAGACTAAAGTTTTTCACATCCTGTTAATTATAGAAAATCAAACATTTTTTATTCATTCATTTAGCGCTTGATGAAAATAAAGAATAGCTGATTTCCCTGGTGTGATAGCTGGAAAATAATTAGCATACAGTACCGCACAGCACCCGTGGTACCGTTTGAATTGGCAATATGCTGT
The DNA here is from genome assembly GCA_019775915.2 of Cyphomyrus plagiostoma. Taxonomy (NCBI): domain Eukaryota; kingdom Metazoa; phylum Chordata; class Actinopteri; order Osteoglossiformes; family Mormyridae; genus Cyphomyrus; species Cyphomyrus plagiostoma. The sequence continues at coordinate 902,472 of JABFEA020000101.1, read as the reverse complement.
AGTGCAGCAATATAACTGCAACTGTTAAAAAAAATCCAATCTTCCCTATTTTGGAGATATGAGCGTTAAAGTGATGAAGCAGGTCGTCGGCCTGACAAGCCGCACACTTCCCGCTGAGACGCTGCTGGAGACCTCACCTTATTTAGATCAAGGTTATTCACTATATAACATATATGTAGCCGTTAATGTTTTAATGTGTTTAACATGTTATCGTAAAGTGAAGATGAGCATTTTACATTCCCCTTTAATGATAAATTCCCTATAGGCACATTTATTTCGTAGTGATGCAACATAGAGACCGTAGTTACACCCAGGCAAGTAGAAGCATGTAAGGACGTTTAAATCTGTTCTGTGGAGTGGGGGGGCGGGGGGGGGGGGGGGGGTGGGGGTGGGGGGGGGGGGGGGGGGGGGGGGGGGGGGGGGGGGGGGG
>JABFEA020000101.1:877464-892562 GCA_019775915.2 Cyphomyrus plagiostoma | reverse complement strand
TCAGGAAGATCGCAGGGGGGATGAAAGTGGGTCCCATCCGCTGGAGAGCTCAGCTGTTAAAAATGGCTCCTCAGGAAGATCGCAGGGGGGATGAAAGTGGGTCCCATCCGCTGGAGAGCTCAGCTGTTAAAAATGGCTCCTCAGGAAGATCGCAGGGGGGATGAAAGTGGGTCCCATCCGCTGGAGAGCTCAGCTGTTAAAAATGGCTCCTCAGGAAGATCGCAGGGGGGATGAAAGTGGGTCCCATCCGCTGGAGAGCTCAGCTGTTAAAAATGGCTCCTCAGGAACACCTGTCGTGCTATGCCGTACCAAAGCACGGCCTCGCGTTACGGGCAAAATGTCTGACAGAATGAAACATATCTTTTTGCCTTTTAAATGAAAGATCTTTTTATCAAGCCAAATACAGGGTGTTTTTTTTAAGAAAGAGAGCATAATATGTCAAAACTGAAAGGAAAGTCAGTTTTGGGAGATCATCATGTTTGATATTTCACTGCCGTTTCTACTTGTGCTTGAGGTAAATTTGGCTTAAACTAACCGCATAACATCCGGCTTCCTCAGGGGGCACCTGAGCGTTAAAAAAGAGAGCGACAGCGGTTTCATGGGCGGGGGGTGTTGGGGGGGCTGTAGTGTAATTAATCAGGATTAGGAGGTAATGGTCTCCACAGGAAGCTTAAATTGGAAGCGGTACCAGACACTAAAACAGGCGTCATATTGCAAAGGTTGGGCACGTTGTGCATTCAGGAATTCTTTTGTTTTCACGTAGCCTGTTGAAAAGAAAAAGATGATGAATCTGTTTTAGAAATGAATAAAACTGAACCACGTACACATAAGAATCAGAGCAACAGCAGCTGCATATTATACTAGGAATATGTTTTGTTGTAGAGCTGGGGAGAAGTATGAAAAGCAATTTCACAATGAGATACACAGCCATCACAGATAATTGCAATATCGCACAAAAGAGAAACCCACCTTAATGTGAGGTAAAGCCGTACAGTACAGGAGGTACGTCAGGATGGCAGTTTACAATACAATAGTATTATATTAAAGATGAGCTGGTGGTTGGAAAGAGGATTTAGAGTATAGAATAATGCAGGATCAGCAATCTTGACAGACGGATGACCATTTTAAGCTACGTGCTAAACATGAAGTTTTCTTTTTTATATAATAAATTGGAAACCAAGACAATAGTCAGCAGTGAGATGGACTGGACACGTGTTTTTGGACAATCCTGTGCAGTTTGTTTTCTGCTTGCTGAGGCTGTGAGTCTCTGACAGATGCCCTAATATTATCTTCACAGTTGAGGGCCCATGAGGTTCCTGCCCAATAAATCTGAATAACTCTTTGTTTGGCATTTTGCTTTTCAGCTTGTGGGAGGAGGCCATTAATGATAAGATTATGCGTATAATAATAATTAAAACATTAGAAAAGCATGAGGCAGCTGGTTAGCACAGTGTCTGAGATTGGAAGTCTTCTTCTTCCAGAATATCCTGCCATATCATAGATGGGGAGGGGGCAGCCCAGACAGGGGGCTATTCTCTGTGGCGCTAGTTAGAATTCCAAATCCACCATAGAGCGAGTACAGCACATCCAGGAGTGAGGGGTAGTTCAGGGCCTGACTTCCCCCTTGTCACTGCATTGGCTGCTGCATCCTTCTCTTTTAGCCCATAGGGAGCTGGCAGTTTACCGCTGCCTTTATTCGGTTGCGGTATGTTTTCACAGGCTGCTATTCTCTGTTGCTGCCTCCTCTCCTCTGGCACACAATGGGCTCCTTCATAATGAGACAGCAATGAGGGTACCCAAATGCAGTGATGAGTTCACTCATTCTCTTCACCCGTTCATTGTTCCCAAGCATTATGTAATATTCTTCTCTCTCCCCTAGCCCGCGTACCCAGATGCTGATGCCGATCCGAACCAGCTGTAGCCCTGATGTGACCTTACATTTCCTTTACTTACGCCTGTGTTTTCACATGCTGATGTTAAAATGGTTGCCTCTCATTTTTATTGCTCCTGGCTGTTTTCTTAAGCCATTTCCACCTCTGTTGCCAAAATAGCCCTTGTTCCTTTCTCTGATCCCCGTGTCACATGACTCCGTTTGCCCAGAGGAAGTGTACATCATAACCGCAGAGCCGTAAATTCTCAGACACCTTTCAGATTGTGCAGAACTTGAGTAAATTTGCCGTAGCGGTAAATATCAATCATGAACACCAGACTTCACGCGACGTGCTGATTTTTCAGCCTGAAATCTGTCATTGACTGTTGGTATCTTCTGTCTGTGTTCTGAATGAATTATTTGCTAGTAATATATAGTTTTCAGAAAACGGCAGTATCCCCCACATATCTTTCATTTTTTTTTGCAAGCCTGGCAGCCATATTGATTATGTACAAACAATCTTTAATTCTAGCCTTAAACTCAGCTGCGCTCGCTGTAGTAGTTTATGTTGAGTTCTCTCTGAACAATGCATTTGCTTATCAAAGTGGGGAGGTGTGCTAGCCCAGCCAGATCCTTAAAATGACACAAATGTTTCAAGGACTCTACTAGCTTGGTGTAGCATCATGGTAATAGAGAAGTTGGGTTTTCCTTTGGTCGCTTTGTCCTTCTCCTCCCCCAGCTATCATGGTGTATCATTTTTGAAGCAGGTTTCCTTCATTCTATCCATGTCTTTGTAACGTTGCACGTTGCGTAGTATTTCGTAGCCACGTGCTAATCATCACATATTGCTTAACTACAGTGCTCGCGTCTGTCGTATTTGCAGCACTCACGGCTAAATTGAAGCATGAATTGTAGGATCTTTTTATCCAATATTATTTATTTAAGTTAAGCTCCAGCTTCCTTTTGATCATGTTCATGATTGAAACGTACTGTCATGAGGGTCGTCCAAGCTCGTGTGCAGAATGCGATATGTACATAAAAAGGAACACAAAACTTGTAAGAACTCCAAAAACTCCAAAAGGTGAATAGAAACAAGCAGTCCCAGGTATAAGGGACAGAATGGATTTGGCCGGCCAAAGGCACTGAATGCATGTAGGCTGCCCTTCTGGAAAAAATATTTATACTTCAAATCTAAGCAATGTACAGTATAGATTAGCTGTTCTTTTGTGTTTCTTTATATGATCATGCGACATGCAAAAACTCAAGTTCAGGGACAGCAAGGCAGCTACAGACTAGCAGACTGTCAGTTTGCTAGGTCAAGTCAACACAGAGTCTCCAGTTTGACTGAATCAATTCAGAGGATGCAAAGCTGTATAGTAACCATGCCGCACCCAAGTTAACTCATGTAATTGCAGCAACAGTGCTACCGGGGAATGTACTAGTTTTCAGTTTCTGACAACCAAAACTTAATTTACAATAGACACCAAGTGCAATTCAACCAAAACACGGACCAACCTATGTGCAACTTACCTACATGACAATGACATTACAAGTGCAGAACAGTACATCAAATCAAAGTATTACTTACTCAACAGGAGATACTCACAGGTGTGAGAGAGTTTTGCCTACAGTTGTACCATGGAGAGCTGTTGTACCATGTGGGAACTTTGGCTACTATGTGTCATCTTGGCAGAGCTGGTCTATCCTATAGGTGACAGAGGTGGGTGTCTGCGGTGGCATCTTCTGCACTAGCCCATTTCTCTTTGCTCCGGACCGGGGGTGCCCCCGCTTAGGGTGCCACATCAGCTAGGATTGGCACTGCTCCCTGCCTATCTTCTGAGCTCTTTCTTAAAAACCAAACCAAATGAAAAGTATTCCCCTTGAATAGGCTAATCATTGCTCATATGTTAGAAGTGTTATTTTCCTGAGGATATGGCAGCAGATCAATGGAGAGCCAGATCCCAAGGCTAACAGTTGGCTGGAGTTTTATTGATGGAATTTCTTTGTACACCACGGGTATAAGGCAACATTTCCCTTTACCTTGCATCTTTTAGTAATGATATGCCTTTGGATGGATATTGGTAAACTGGGACAATAATTGAACTTTTATTTTCTCTCTCACTTTAAAAATATGATCCCAATTATAAATATTAAAACATAAAAGTATTATTGAAAGCTCATGAATTAAGCTTAAGTTAGTAGACCATAGAGGCATAAAGATATAGAGTATTTAATATATAAGTATCCCAGTTTACCCTTTGTCTCACCGAACTAGTGTTCACCCTGCCGTTTTAAGACTGACACCAGTCCAGTGAAACTAAACATGAATATCTGTATATCTGTGCCTCTTCCCTTCTCATTTTGTCTTACAGTTACACATTTTGTGTGGACTCTCTGTGACTTGAGACAGATGGGCAAAATGACAGGGGAAGCAGAGAGGTTGGGTTTATAAGCAGGAGGTGCGAAAGAGCCTGCCCGTGGGGGCTGGGGGGGAGTGTGAGCCCTGGCAGCTCCCCTGCCATCCTAACAAACAGCACAGACCCCAACGAGTCCAATATCACAGGTTTCTGTGGAGCCAGCAGCCTTACACCCTTAACCCTGTAGCTGGATACCATCCATCAGTGAAAAACCATCAGTCCAAGCGTCAACAGCTGTAACACCTGCTCAACAAGCCAGTGATAATCAGCAGGAACGTTCCTTGGGAGTCTTTCGGCGCTACGGCTTCTGTCTGCCCAGTGCCTCCCCCTGTTGGCTGCAGCCTGCTGCAGACATGGCAAAATGTATTTATCTTTATCAAATACACGTAAAACACAGAAAACTCTAAATGCTGTCTGGCATTATCCTGCTTCTCATATTCCTGCTTTAGTGATGCTAAATATGATGCGTTTACTGAGTATTATATTTATATTCGTGTTACATATTTATTCCGCCGATGGTGATGCTGTAATTAGGCTAAGTGATAAAGCGTTAATTTGAAATCTCAAGTGAGATGGAGTCGTATGTGAAAAGTTGAGCCAAATGTAGAAATGAAGCTGTCAACGATTTTTTTAAGATCGGAATTGAATGGGAATAAATAAGTAGGCCGGCATTTCCTCGGCGGCAGACAGCTCCGCCAATTAGCATTTATCTCGGTCTGGAGCCGTGATATGCAGGCATGGTGAGCGTTCATAGGCAGCGGCGGAGGGTGACGAGAGAAGAAATGAGGCAGCTTAATTTAAAGGGTTCAGCGACGCCCCCCCCCCCCGCCCCCGCCCTAAAACCCCAGACATGGGCTGCTGATTTGACAAAGCCTGAAATAAATCCTGCCACAGATCCCACTTTGTCTCAGCCCTATTCCATTAGGATGCTAGGAAAAGAGCTTTAATTCCAGCCCCCGTCGCCCCCACTCCAGTTCCTCTCCCATGAAACACGTTCACACACTTTCATTCCTGTGAATAATCTGTGAATTTCCCCTCTCAATGTATTTCTAGATCAAGCAAATTAAATCCTGATGTGGCTTCCGTGCCCTTAGGAATGCAGATATTCATGGTGATGCCATTCGGTCTTAAAGGGCAAGCGGGGCCAGGTATCTGTCCGTATCCCTTCCGTTGGTGTTCTTCTGCTCTAAGTGGATAATCGTTCTGAATAGTATCTCTTAAGATGCTCTGTCGCCACTCTACGGTGGCAGGTACATGACCTCCAGCTCCAGGACCTGTCCTTGCGCCTTTCTGAAGGGTGTCTTCCGGAAGGGTCAGTGGCACCATGCCTGGCAGCATCCAAACGGCACGTTTTCTCCCACTTGATTAGAGAATCATTGGATGCTTCTTCTTTTGAATTTGAACTCAGCTTAGCAGCCTATACAGACACAGGCAACAAGCGGGATGCTCACCAGTTTCGACGCTAATTGGATATATGCTTCCCACCCTCAGTCTATATATTATCCATCACTGAAATTAAAACATTTAAATGCTACAAAAGACCTTCATTAGCATTGCTACATCCAGTAATGTTGAAACACCATTTTGATCTTAAAAACTGTTAAAAAAACGTTACAAAGTCTACAGTATTGATTGAGTCATCCAGGTAGATAAAAAACCACACACAGAGCACTAAAGCCAGTACCGAAGGTAGGTGCAGTAAATCACACCTATAAATCTTCAGAAAACTCCTATCTAACATGCAGTGGGTGCTGGACACTTGGCCTGAGATCAGCTTTTATTGACCAGCCCTTGTTCCGGTTAAGAATTCTCTCCTGTATGTCAGGCTTTACCTTCTGCCAGTGCTTCTAGCGACTTACTTTGTCAGAAAGCTATTTATTATATATAAAGATTAGGACAATTAAGCTATGGAAGTCTGTGATGAACTAGTGTCCTGTGCTGCCTGGGATGGGGTGCAGACTCCCCCAACACAACAGGCAGAGTATAGATGGATGGTAGGTTTGGAAGCAAGAAAGAAGTGACTAAGTCTGCCGTTCACTGCAGATGAAGGGAATCAAAATAATTTAGGTGATTACATAACTACATAGCTATTGAATTTTGGGTGTTTTATGGAAAGACCTGGTGTCCTGGAAAAAGCCGTAATGCTTTGGAGAGCTGAAGGTAGCCAAAAACAAAATAAATGGACAGAGTCATTATAACAGTTGTCATGTCAGTGGGCAGATTGAAGGGCCAGACAGAACATTCTCAAGAAATGCCTGGGTTGCAGGAGGTATCCAATAAAAACTATGCATAACACAATTTAAGTGTAACTTTTAACTGCATTACAAAATGAAGGAAAGTAATCTAACAATGCTGAGTTCCTGCTGTTTTCTAAGTGCTCGTCTTAGTCAGAGTTCCTTGGTGGGGGGGGTGCCAATCCATCACAAGGCACATACACTGTGGGCAAGTAAAGATGCCAGGGGAGCCAGTGCAACAGGGAGCGCATGGAAACTCATCAGAGCAGAAGTGGGATTTGAACCCCCAACCCTGTAGGGGTGAAGTCAGTGTCCTTGTGTATTCTTTAAACAATGTGCAATGTAACTGATAGCCTTGCTTTTCCTTTGGGAAAGAAGGTAGAACAATCACAGAGGGCCTGTACCAATATTTAGTGAGATGGTTTGGTACATTACCAGCTACTATACAACTAACAGGTTTACACTTAATATGAGATGAAGAGCATTTTTTTTCTTACCTACAAACTCCAAACCATAAACAGTAATGGTGAGCAGTATTTGTTTCTTTTACTGTCATGTTTTTCAGTTGGGGGTTGGGTTGAGGGTTTATCTGGTAATTCAGTCTGAAGGTAGCCATTCAGGTTGTGAGACCTCAAATCACTTTCCTGTCTACAGCTTGGTAAGTGTCTTAATTTTTATTCACCTTCAGATTTCTTCTGAAATTCAATACCCCTGTGATCCAACAGAGCAGCCAGTGAGCCTATTATCACCACTGACTGTTGTGTCTGTGTCCATTAACACTCCACTCTACGTATTAATTAAGACTCGCTGTCAGATCAAATGTACGATGTGACAGCCCTGGTGAGTCACTCATTCCTTAAGTCCTTCACAAGCTTTCCAGAACATTTCTGTTTAACTGAACGTCACTCGAGAACCTTTCTCTCAGATGGAACATTCATGCCGCTGTGAATAGTCATCATAATGTAAATAAACCCACCCCCCGCCCGGCTCTCCAAGTTCCTGTTAAATTAAGGGACCGGTTTCTGGAAGTTAGACATAAACTCAGGCTTAAAGCATGAACGCTACAGTGTCCCCATGTCACCTCTCAAAGTTCACCATACACTGTCTTATATACAGTATTTACATCTTTTTTTAACTTTATTTAGTTTTTAACAAAATTAGAGCAAGTTTTGCAATGTTAACAGTGTTTTGCAATTAAGCACTTAGTTTAAAGACTATCATGTACTGTATTTAGGAAATAATGGGAATATTATACATTTTCTTTTCTTTCAAGAAGTTTAATGCATGCAAGCAGAGTGCATTGCTTAACAGTTAAGAAACAGTGTAACAATTTGTAATTTTTTTTTTTTTTTAATGAATCAATAGTTACGTTCAGAAAGCACAATGTTTTGTTTACAAGTTAATTACATTTTTTTGGTCATGTTTCATGGCCGTCCAGAGCACCGTCGGAGCTCTTCCATCACAGCAGGCAGAAAGTGATTCAGACGCCTGGGGTGCCGGCGTCACCTCTGTCTGTCTTGCTGGGGTTTGTGAGATGACAGTGCCAGTCCCAGGTGCCACCTGTAAACAGGCAGCATCGGAGTAATGAAACGCCAGTGTCCGTCGAGCCGGCAGGGAGGGTCTGGATGATGGAGCCACCCTGTCAGCCCGCAGAATAGCTAGCATTATTATGTGTCAGTAAGTAGAAGCCTCAGTGGCTTCTGTTTTTTATATGTCTACCCATGAGCATAGCAGCTGTGCATGATGGAATATAGTAAGTATACAGAACAGTTGTGGGAAAACTGATGTCTGTATTTGCAATTGATGTTTTGTTACCTGGGCTGCAGCAAGAACATCTCTAGTCTGTGTCTATGTTTATGTCTTTGTTTTATGCCACTGTATCATGAGTGACTTTATTATCTCTGAAGCTCCCAGTCTTATTCACGTAGTTTGTAGCTTAAATTGCCTGAAAGTAAAGGGAAAGTAAGATCTTAAAGCTTTCAGTGACTTCATGTGAAACTAATTTTAATACCGCTGAAAATTACCATTGCCGAGATACAGTATATAACATATGGTTAGGGTGATACATTTGAATTCCTGACTGATTATGTGCCTTAAAGCGCAGATAATGATGGAAAAGGAGGAATTAATTGTGAAAATCAGTAAGTAGTCGCAGTCTATTTGTGGATTTTGTGTCCCTGCAGAGGCCAGCTGAAGTGTACCCGTCTTTTCTGTCTATGGGATGTTTTGTGTAAACCTCTTTTTTGAGGTGTGTGGCTAATTACTTAATTAAACGTGTGCTTTTTTAGGACAGTTTACAAACAGTATATAAATAAGCTCTCTGGTCCTTTTTCCTAAGAGCAGTTAATGTATGAGTTGGATCATTAATGTCCTCCTGTCAAAATGTATCTATTAATTTGTTTATTAATGTGAACTTTTTTTATTATTATTATTTTTCATTTGCATCGAAGGGAATTTTTATTCATACAAAAAAAAGTAAAAAATGTTTATTGTGCAGTAAGAAATAATTTAGCCAGTCTAACGATCATGGCATTCCCTGATTAGAACGGCAATGATTTAATGCTTATTTGGGGGGGGCACAGTTGTTGGCATTGTTGCCTCACACCCCTGGGACCAGGGTTCGAGTCTCTCTCCACTATGGCTCCATATGTGTGCATGTTCTCCCTGTGATGTCATGAGGCTTCCTCCTGGTGTCACAGTCACAGTGTCACAGTCACAGTGTCACAGTCCAAAAGCTTGCCGAGGTTCATCTGAGTTGCCAAATTGCTCATAGGTGTGAGTGTGCCCTGTTATGGGTTGGCACCCCATTCCAAGTTTTACTGCTTTACGTATCCCCTGTACGGGACAAACAGTTACAGAACATGGACTGATTATTTTAGGGCGAAGTCACACATTATTAAAGTAACAGAAACATTGTAGATACTTGCAAAAATCATCCCATTTCAATTACTATGGCAGCAGTACCCAAACAGCTTCAATAAGTGTCTCCACATTTTTCTTCTTACACAACCAGACTCCTGCTAGTGAGTTATCTTGACTCCCTCTCAATTTGTTCAGGTGAAGCTCTTCGTGTTAAATTAATTTCCAATCGCCGGTAAGGATCTGCTTTCGCTTGACGCACAAATGACTGTCCTATTTTGGGCGTATTATGAGGAAACTCAGTGCACTGGAAAAGCCCATAATGCCTGGATATGTTAAGGTGAAAATACGAGCAGGAAAATAGAAGTAATTGTCACTAAAATGAACATGCCTGTGGGGAGCCTGGAGACACGGACTGGTAACAGAAACGTCTAGAAAAATGTCATCTGTATGGTCACCAGGAGTCCACCTGGTAGCAACTAATCATAATAGTCATCAGGTTTACAGTATAAAACCTGGTGAACAGGCTTTATAATGCAAACTCAGATCACTATTATGATTAGTAACCCTGCGCACCTGATATCAGAAATTAAAATGATAATATATATGAATTTCTGCTTCAGCATATGAAAATGAAGCTATGCTGGTCTTTATGATGAGCTCTGATAAAATCTCGTCTGCTACTGCAATATATTTTATTTCATCTTCAAGGAGCCACAGCCTTCTGAAGAGCTGAGCGTTCACCCTTTAAACTTAAAGTACCCCGCACAAGACAAGGAGTAGACACAGAAGTGATTAGTGATTTACCACCCTGTTTCATGTCACCTGTCACCCTAGCAGGTCCGGCCGTTAGCTGTCCTGTGACAGGGCAGGATGTGGAAGCTGTCCCTTTTCCCTGCCGCCCCTCCATGGAATTGAGAGCATCCTCTTTGGAAGGCAGCAGAATCGCTGGTCCTGTTGGACAGGTGTCACAGGAGAGCGGAGCTGTGTCAGTGAGCATGATTGCATTCAAGCAAGTACAGGCGAGAGTACAAGGTTCAAAGGCCCTCCCCGATGGTGCCGGGAATCGAGGCCAGCTGTGGGATTAAGAGGCGCATGAATGTATTAAGATGCACCAGATTGTTCTGAAGTGTCTTTTAATGGAAGCTGCCACTGCAAGCTAACGTTTAGCTGTCCTGACAGGTTACTGTAGTGTTTCCCTTTTATGCTGCTGCTGCTGCTGTGCTTAGACTGCAGGGTAAGGATGCTTCCCTGCTTATTCACCCTTTAGATGAATAGCATTTCTGTTGTCCACTAATAAGGATCAAACTGGAAGGGATATGGAAGAATGCAAAATCAGAAACATTGGTGGACATTCTGAAATGTCTCCAGTTTTTCCTGGACAGGAACACTCCTCCTGAATGGGGGGGGGGGGGGGGTAGTTTGTGGCTCAGCGGGTCAGGATCCATGACATGCCTGAGATCAGAAGGTTGCTCCTTTGAATTCTGGGGCCCAATGGGCCCTTGAACAAGGCCCTTAATTCCCAGCTAAAGGAGCATGCTGGCTGACCCTGCAGTGTGACCCCAACAGCCCCAGGGTCGCTGTATGCTGGCTGACCCTGTGCTGTGACTCCCACACTTGCTCTCACCTCCATATGTGTCTGTGTGTCTCATGGAGAGCAAGAAAGGCTAGGCAAATGGAGAAGTGCCACGCAAGGTTCACAGGAATATTGTATCATTATTATATTCTATTAGTAGTTTATTTTCTTAGCCTATTTCATCTCCCATGGACACACAGACACAAATGTGTCTTACAAGACAACTACAACTATTTTATTATAGCAGTTGGGTCTGTTATAGCAGTGTTTCTGAAACCAGTCCTCAGAGACCCCCAGTCCACGTTTTTGCTCCCCTCCAGTTCCCTGAGAGTTGGAAAAGAGCAAAAATGTTTTCTCCTTTATTGTTTTATGTAAGTAGACTGGAAGTGTATGATTCACGATGGCTACCAGTCAGAATTTTGTAATTTTATTTTTCATTTAACTGGTTTTATGAATGAATAATGTTTTTTTAAATTGTTTGGAAAGATTGATTGTGCTAAATTTATTTAATTTCTAATTGGAATTGTGTCACGACTGTCGTGTTGGCAAGCAGGTGAGCAGAGAAACAGAGTTCAGCCGGTAATATCAGCAAACGGGGTTTATTGAGAGATTCACAAAACAGTGATAGACTAACATCAGTGACAGATCTGGGGAACACTGACTCAGACACGGACTAAATACACAGGACACGCAGAAAATAACAGGCAACAGGTGATGACGATCGGGGTAGCACATGTAGGTACAAAGGAATTTTGAATGTTACCACTTGCGGAGGTAATATGACAAATCTATTAAACCAGCTAAAAAGGAAGCATCTGACACAACTTTGTTTAATATTTAAATAAAGTTTAGTTACAATTTTGGAAATGGCATCTTAATGCAATATTGTGTTTTAAATTATGCCAATAGACAAGTCTTTAGGTTTGTTCAAGTTTGTTCTTGGGTATTCTTCACAGTAAATTTCAATACTGGCGAGAAAGTTTGCAATTCCAATCCTGGATTTTATTGTGTGCTATAAAGATTGTGATATGTTTTCTTGGGAAAGTCATGCACCCCTACTTTGGATGAACTATTGTTACGTTTAAATATGCTATATAAATACATTTGACTTGACTTGAGATTCAGTCAGCATGCTACTGTAGGTGTACTCAGCAGCAGTGAGGTAGGAGCTGTCTTCTACCAGCACTCCAACATAGAGTCTGGAGGGTCATTCTGGCCCACATGTCATCAAAGGGATTAACCCATATCATCCACAAAGAAAACTGGTTGAGAAGGCAGAATATCTTGACCCTCAGCTTGGTAGTGGGGCTACAGATGTTTGTGAGTCTGAATACAGTGATCCCCTACCTATCGCGGAAGATGCGTTCCAGACCCAACAGCGATAGCTGAAAATCTGCAATATAGAAAGACCATATGAATAAAAAAAAATTATAGTTTAAGCCTTAAAATACCCCTCCCATACGCTTTAAATACATGTAAATTTATTAAAACAACACATATCATATGTGGATGTTGGGCTAAGGATATAAGTAACATAATAATAATAATAACAGTAATAATAATAATAATATGTAATGTATATGTATATATACGCTTCTCTCTCTCTCGCTCTCTCTCTCGCTCTCTCTGTATATGTAATGGAATCTGTAAAAATAAAAACATTTTAAGCTCAGTATGGGTACTCACCAGTGAAGATACACTCCATAACTTGGATGATGATGAATAATTAGCTGTGCAGTACCCGATGAAGTACGTATGTAGGTGATGAAGGTGATGAGTACGTACTGCACAGGAAAGCAGAGCATTTACAGCTCTTCTGAGGGTACCAAGCCATAATGGTGAGCGACCTCTGCGTAGCGCTTTCCTTCCCAAAGCTCATCCAGGAGTTTTACCTTCTCCAGAATGGTCAAGGTCTTCCTCTGGTGCTCAGGCTCACTGCTACCAGAAGGCTTCGAAGATTTGGGACGCTTGGGAGCCATCGTAGGGCTTAAAACAAAATGAAAACAATTGCACCACAAGCAAGGTACGTGATACGCAGAGAACTGTGACGCGTTGGGGAAAAATCCACAATATAGCGTGGGCGCAATAGCTGAACCGCGATATAGCAGGGACGCCATAGCTGAACTGCGATATAGCGTGGGCGCGATAGCTGAACCGTGATATAGCGTGGGCGCGATAGCTGAACCGCGATATAGCGGGGACGCCATAGCTGAACCGCGATATAGCGTGGGCGCGATAGCTGAACCTCGATATAGCGTGGGCGCGATAGCTGAACCGCGATATAGCGGGGATGCCATAGCTGAACCGCGATATAGCGGGGATCACTGTACTGCCAAAAAGGTAAATATTAACTCATATCACAGTTACAAGCCTAAACCTTCATCAATCAGCTCTTTCTTTTAATTACGCAGAAGATGTAGCATCGCTGTAATACGCCTTGAAATTACAGAGAATGGTTTTACTTTGCTATTGCAAATCCTTTTCCCCGAATCCCTAGCCACTTTACCCATAGACATTTCAGCGTACTGGATGGGCACAGGTGTTTGTTTTCTCTGCTGGGAACGCTCGCCCCCCCCCCTCCCCCCCCCAATTTCAGCTTCCCTTTTTACATCGACTGCCAGGTGTTAATGAAATGAAATGATCAGAATCGATGGCTTATAATATTATGCATTTGTTTTGTTTTGACAAAACAGAAAGAGGAGGAACAGGCACTGTCACTTAAGGTATTCTCTGATTACAGTCTACCTCGGAATAAAATGGCTCTGGCAAGATGTGAACTCAAATCAAGCTGTTTATTTAAAAACAGAGCCAAAGTCTTCAGCATGATTGCTGTAGCGCGGCTGGAATTGGCAGCAGAGTCCCGCTCAGTCTACCTGCTTTTCTCCCATATTCATTTCAACGTATCAAAAACAGATGGGATTTAAGCAGTGTCTGTGTTAGCTTCAAAGAATTTGGGGGTAGACCTCAGTTGCACGGTTGGGGTATTGTGATGGGGAGTTTATTGGTGCGTCGCGTATTATATGAAATGAAGCTTTATTTGCCTTTTACTCCAGTACGAAAACAGATACATCGGAATTTGTTTTTTAAAGACAGGCACACATATAGATGTGAGATCAAACCTTGCGGACTGAGTACAGTCTCAGCCATTTACTTTGCAGCCCCTGGAGCATTTTCCATGAGGTCATGGGCCTTGCTCAAGGGCCCAGTGAAGATGTGTAAGCCTTCTGATCACAGGCACAGAGGCCCACCCTGCTGAGCAACCCCCCACCATTGCTGCCTATAATGTTCAGCATTGCTGCTAAAATGATGGCCTTCATTTTACTTCACAATGCATTAATGTCACAATTTAAATTAGAAAACACAGTCATGGAGAAAGATGCTGAAACCAATCCAGAGCATACAATGTGGTAGATTTTGAGTTTGTCCCAGTGCAGCGATGGATTTGACATTTAGAATGTAAGATTGACTTTCAGGGCACTGGTAAACATACACGCGTTTGCTGACAGGATACGCGGAGGGACTGCAAACCGCTGTGACTGTAATCTGCTGTCACAATCTGGACAGGTCTCTACCTCCCAGTGTTGCACAAAATGCACACAGGTCCACTTGACATAGAATGGCTTTTTGCAGTACTCAAATAAGATCTGCATAGCTCTACAGTAGATTGGCAGTTTCTATGGCTTTTTGCAGTACCCAAATCAGATCTGGATAGCTCAGGACTGGCAGTTTCTATGGCTTTTTGCAGTACTCAAATAAGATCTGCATAGCTCTACAGTAGATTGGCAGTTTCTATGGCTTTTTGCAGTACCCAAATCAGATCTGGATAGCTCGGGACTGGCAGTTTCTATGGCTTTTTGCAGTACTCAAATAAGATCTGCATAGCTCTGGATTGGCAGTTTCTATGACTTTTTGCAATACTCAAATAAGATCTGCGTAGCTCTGGATTGGCAGTTTCTATGGCTTTTTGCAGTACCCAAATCAATTCTGGATAGCTCAGGACTGGCTGTTTGTATGGCTTTTTGCAGTACCCAAATCAATTCTGGATAGCTCAGGACTGGCTGTTTGTATGGCTTTTTGCAGTACCCAAATCAGATCTGGATAGCTCAGGACTGGCAGTTTCTATGGCTTTTTGCAGTACTCAA
>JABFEA020000101.1:861707-875001 GCA_019775915.2 Cyphomyrus plagiostoma | reverse complement strand
AACCGCTCCCCCGCGCAAAACTAAACCTTTATAAAAAAAAACACAAACTCAATTAAAAAAAATATTTTTTTTTAAAATAATTACACACAAATTGTGCCCCCAAATTCAAAAAATTTGCCCCCCCCCCCCCCCCCCACAGGTGGAATTCAAACCCCCAAACTGGGATGCGTGTGGCAACAGTGCTATTCACCGAGTCACCTTGCTGGCTCATAACGAATATTATGTCTCATTAATCTAAAAATGTGTTAATGTAAGTGATTCCTGATGACCTCCATCCATTTTTTGGGCTAAAGACACACGGGATAGATTTAGATGAATTGTGTGGTTTGTATACCATACAATCTGATCCAAACACGTAACTGGCAGTTCTCCTGCCAGCTGCTATTTTGACATCCCTTTTTTTTTGAGAAGTAGCAAGAGAAAAGACTGACTACAAAGCAGGGCTACTGCACCATGTAGATGACTGGACCGTTGTCTGAAAATAATGAACTGCAGTTCTAAATTCCGCCTTTTGGGATGGCTGGCATGCAGCAGGGTTCCAGTCCAACCCCTTTCTTAATGAGCTGCTTCATATGCATTTTCGTTTCGGAGTCGCCTAGGTATTTGCAAATGCAATTCTCCAGCATTTCTTAAGTGCCATTTCATCATTTGATACGATTACATTTAAAGGAATTTTCCCCCTACATACAAAATACTGGCACATCAATTAGGCAAGCAGGAGAAGTCCAATTATAGGCGAACAGCCCCATTTATCATAAGATGTGTTACTATTAGAGTTCATCTTTTTTATAGGTTATATTCAGAATTTACTTCCAGTGTGTGTGGGGGAAGCAAATGTAATTATACGCCGTATCGCCGCTGGCTTAACCTTTGGATCGTATTCCCTTTTTTAAAATATAGATTGTGGGAAACATCCATATTCAGTGGACCTTAATGTTTTGACTTTTATGCACATGTAATGCTTAAACTAAGTGAAAAATTACCAACCGTCAAGTGTTTCACACAGAAATATGCTGCACTATAATTTTTGTCCACTGATGATATGAAGCTGCATATCACATTTACTGTACAATTCTTTTTTCTGTTATGGTACATATTTTTAAAAAGTGTTTTGTAAGGGGTTTAAATACATTGCAAAAATGTAATATGCCAGAGTAATAAAATTGTGAGTGTAATGAAAGTGCAAGGTGCCCACCTTAATGACTCACAGAAGACACCCCGGACCATCATTGAGTGTTTTGTCCAATTGAGTTTCATTCTGGTCTGGATATAATGCACATGCAGCAAAAATATCATCACAATCCCTTGCCTAATTATACTAGTATTAATTCCTAAGGCATGATTTATCACACAGTCCCGCAAATTAGTACTTTATGAGTCTCTAAACATACTCCGCAGAAGAAACATGAGAGCACAGCTAACCAATTTCTTTAGAGTAAATATAAGGCATTTCCGTATTTTGTATTTCACTCGATATCTGCAATGTATAGGAGGAAAAGAGTTTTGCACTTTGTCTGCTCTGCACAATGTGAGAATCTACTTGCATGAATGTCTGTGCGTTTTTTTCCCTCCATAACAAGCTCTGGTTGGCATGATGAGGCATTCAGAAAGTTTTCTATGCTGCTTTCTGAAAAACGGTGATCTTGCTGTTGCAGAATTGCATTACCTGCCCCTCCGTTCAGTCTCCAGGAGGAAAATTGCCAAGCAAGCTACAGAAAAAGGCAAAGAGTTTCACCATACTTAGTATTTTCCAAGGCAAAATGAAAGTCGCTTGTTCTCGGCCAGACAATTAGCGTTCCTTGGGTTGTTAACAATAACCATGTGCACTGTTTTTGGACGCTTGATGCCATTTTATTCAGGGGTCTTTCTGAGAGAGATGGTGCTTTTCTGGTCAGTGTACTTTCTGTGGCAAATCTGTGTGCTGCCCTGATTCTTTGAGGCCATTGTCTCAAGTTGTTGTTTTCAGTTGTATATTGAATTTCCGGTGGCATCTGAGAAGGTAGAATGGTCACCATCTCCATATCACCCTCCTATAAGTGAAATGCACAGAATATGTACTGCATGCTTATGTATGGGCTGAACTGCTGTGGTAGTTCATACTGATAAGCATTATCTCGGTATTTTACCTCCAAATTAAATCCCCTCACTTGACTCCTCCAGTTCTGCTCCGCCCTCTTTTAACAGCTGCCAATCAGATTGCAGCATATATGCAGGACACGTGCCAAACAGAAGGAGCAAAACAGAAGAAGAGCATCTCGGTGGCGTTTTACAGACATGATGCAGATGGGAAACAATTTCAGATGGTTACCCTCCCGCGTCCTACCCAGTGCCAAAAGCTCCCCGTCGCCGCTGGTGAATGGATATAAATGATATCTTTTAAATGGTATTATAGCTACAGCAAGAAATATATCTAGAACCTGCAAAACAGGCCAAATGTAATTATATTCTGGTGGTGCGTGTTGGTACGAATGTCACTTCAACAGTTCCAGCATTATTTGTCTTGCTTTATTCAAACTTATAAAGGCTTTCTTAACCTAATTTGAAATGGTCTCAGGCTAGACATACTAAACAGAAGCCGAAGGAGGATTATGTGGAAAGCATTAGTGCTTCATCAATGAGACCATTTCATTTGCAGTTTTTTTTTCCTCCCATGAGACAAAGCCTTTGATTAACTTATAAGAAGGTTCATCAAACAATAAATTAAAAACAAAACTAAAACAATTCGGAGTCAACAGATGAGTGATTAACAAAAATAATTGTCTTCTTAAACAAGATTTAGGCTTCTTAAGCACAACAGCATGGAAGCAAAAAGTAAGAAAATGTGTTTATCCTGGAACAGCCTTTTTCATGGGGTAAAGTGGGACTTGAACGGAAACAGTGCCGAAATCAACAGGCCACAACAAAGGAGAAAACTCAGTTCACTCTGCATGCTGTTTCATGAAGATTCAAGCAATGCAACAAACTTTTAGCACATTATTTATTCCGTTACAGCTCAATCTTCCTGCAGATGGCCGGGCAGGCAGGTTGAAAATACATGTCCCCATTTTTTGATAAATGGACAGGGTGGAAGCAGAGATGGGACAGCTGGAATACTGGAGTCTGAGAACCAGCACTGAATTACGTCTAATGGCAAATGAAATATCAACCCGCAGCATGGCCATGAACTGTGTTTCCCTCTAGCGCCCTTATAATAGTAATGAGATTGTTTAGCTGAGCATATTTATATGGACATTAATTTGCAACCCACACTCACTGGTCATTTATCAGCTGCTTATAACTGCTCGTGTCCTTTTTGTAAATGGACAAAAAAAATAGCTGTAAAGACACCAGGTTAAACGTTTGCTTTAATAGGGTCTTTGCTATGCTGTACATATCACAGTAACAAGGTGAGCATTTCTTGAATTTAAATTATTTTTTTCGTTCTCAGTTAAAAAAGAAAAAACAGTGCTATTGTCTGAGGTAAAATATGGCATTGTGTTCATGTAGCATCATTACTGTCAAAGTTAATTAAGCATATTACTTAGTTAATTATCAAGCATGTTGATCACAGCATTAGATAATGTACAGCATGTGAACAGCAGAGAAAGTGCTGATTAAGAATCTCCTAATGAGAAATCTTCATTAGGAGTCTAGGAGCTGAAGAGGTGGCAACACTGCTGTGTGTGTCAGAGCAAACACAGTGGAAGTGGATTGGTAACATACTTCAAAAGGGATTTTTACTCTGAGAGTAGGTAATGTCAGTCACAAATAAATGACAAAATCCTTCAAAGGTTCTTCTCTGTTTTTCTCATTTTACTTTGAGCAATAACAAATACATGAAATAATTCCTTTCAGTAGTGCCTGTGTATTATTTAATTGCACAAAAATGTTTCTGCTTTTACTCGTACTGTACAGTTTACCGCGTGCCATTTTACTTGTATTGATTCACCCCCACATTTAACATAAAATATTAGTTATGCCAATGTGCTCTCCCCAACATTCAAAATGCTTCTTACGCCCCTGTGACATAGTATATATCCTGCAGTTCAATAGCAATACTCCATTTGCTGTTATGGAAAATAAGGGCTTTTAAAATGTATTTTAAAATGATGATAATCATATGCTGCTGTGTTCTATTACTTGCTCACACCTTGTTGTTAGACTTGACAAATTGGGTAAAATTATGGTTACATTCTAAAGGTGCTTCAGTTGCACAATCTGATATAACAATTTTAAACTTTTTACTCCATACTTTATTTTATAATGCCCATTTTACCGAAATATTTCTATAGTCTGCCCGCCATAGTAATACTAATAGTAATAATAATGATATATTTTTGATTCAGTGTTATTACCAAGTCAGAAGTCATTGTCTTCAGAGATAGTTGAACTCTATCTTTGTGTAATGCCTTTTCGCTGAAGGCTCTGCATGCGTGAGAAGGTCTTTTCTGCTTTTGGACTCGCCTCTCTGCAGCCTGGGAATTCAGGTCAACGGTTCGGCTAAGCGAGGGTTACTCTGACAGCCCGGTTTGATGAATTCGATGGTGTCAGGGCCAATCCTTTACCTCTGGCAGAGCTGAGTTGGCTAAAAGGCTCCTGGAGGATCAGCTGTCAGCTGCCTGATGTGTGGTGATGCCCCGTCCTGCCGGCAGTCAGAATACATACCATGCATGTTATTACTCACATTACGTACCCTATCGGATTTACGGTGCCTAATATGCAGCATCTGTAGTGATCGTACATCTACAAGGATTCCCAGTCACTCCTATCCCACGGCTTGATTTTAAGAGCTGAACTATTCTGCAACATTTGTTCACGTGGGTCTGCAAGTAAATGCTGCAGAATTGTGCTCCTCTTGAAATCGCTGGTCTTCTGCAGCGTGGCGGAGCGCATAGCCAGGGAGGAAGGCAAGCTGGCGGCGGCCTTGACGGAGGTCGTGCTGAGGACGCCTGGGCCCCAGCCACGGACAGGTGAGGTCCCTGCACATCTGCTGGCCCAGTGCTGCGGGTGCCGCCAGGGCCGCTTAAAGAAAGGTCTCTGACGCTTGGGTGACTTCCAAAGCTCATTAACTTTGGGAAACACACAGAACGAGCACATCTCCCGAGTCAGAGCAACACCCTCTCCTCCGCTTCCACCCCACAGCGATTCTCCTGCCGTCAGCTGAATGCAGGTGATCCTGCCGGTGGGCCGAACCAAAACTCATCAGTCACATATATCTGCTGAATAACCAAGTTTGCCAATCTGAGGATTTTATTTGTTTTTTTAAATAGTAATTACCGTGGAAATTACAAAAACAATATTAACATATATTTGAAGTTTATAAAACATCAACCAGTAACATAACGATCTGAGTTCATATGTATTTAATATCCATCCATCCATCCATCCATCCGTTTTATGCTGCTCATTTGGGTCCAGGTCACGGCGATAGCAATCTGAGAAGGGATGCTCACTCTCCCCAGCCTCCCCCTTCAGGGGGAGATCAAGGTGTTCCCAGGCCAGCTGAGAGATTTGAGCTCTCCAGCGTGTCCTGGGTCTGCCTTGGAGTCTCCTCCCGGCTGGGCAATGCCCAAGACGCCTCCTCATGGAAGCATCCACGAGGGATCCTAGAGAGATGCCCAAACCACCTCAGCTGGCTCCTTTTTATGCAGAAGAATGGTGGCCCCTCCTGAACGTCTGAGTTCCTCACCCTCATTTCTAAGCCCTAGATGCCAAAGGAAGCTTGTTTCTGCTGCATATAACCTCGTTCTTTCGGTCACTAGCCAAAGCTTATGACCATAGGTGAGGGTAGGAACGTAGATCATTAGTAAATCTATGGCTTCACTTTTTGCCTTGGCTCTCTCACCACAACAGACCAGTAGAATGCCCATATGCCTGTTGACGCTCACTGATACACCTGTTCTTCTCCTGTTCCGCTCTTCCCTCACTCATAAACAAGACCCTGAGATGCTTAAACTCCTCCGCTTGTGGCAGTAACTCATCTGTAGCCTGGAGGGGACAATCCACCCTTTTCTGGTTGAGAGCCTTTGCCTCAGTCTTAGAGGTGTGGATCCTTAACCTGTTCAGTTCAGAGAAAGCTGCCAAAATACCCCAGTGCACGATGCAAGTCATCCGGACCACATCTACTGCAGAATGCAGAGACACGATCCTGAGGTCACTGAACCAGACTCTCTCCACCCCTTGGCTGCATCTAGAAATTCTGTCCATAGCCCTCATGGGATCTAACACCCACTGGGAAGGAGTCTGATTTACTTCTGGTAATGCAAACCTCCCACAGGACCCACCAAGGAACAAGATTGTATGCCTTTTCCAAGTCCACAAAACACATGGAGACTTGGTTCGACAGGCACCCATAAACCTACTACTATCCTAGCGAGTTTTCCACCACCAAGGGTACGTTTCACACAAAGCTTACACACTTGGAACCATTCATTTGCATGGCCAAGTCCTCCTCTGAGTTCCCTGTCTTTGCTTTCTCGATGGAGAGCGTGTCAGTCGCATTTAGGCGGCCCTTGAATTACTCCTTCCACTGCAGTCAACAGCACCCCCCCCCATCCCTGCTGTAAACAGCATGGGAAAACCCCTGCTCACCCCTCCTGAGTCACATGACAATTTACCAAAATCTTATTGAGGCCGACCGGAAGTCATTTTCCATGGCTTCACTGAACTCCTGCTGCACCCAAGATTTTGTTTCTACAGCAGCCACAGTCCGCTTGGTCTGCAGCTACCCGTCAGCTGCCTCTGGGGTCCCACAAGCTGACCAAGCTCAGCATCCTCCTCCTTCAGCCTGACAGCTCCCTGTATGCTGGTGTCCACCACCAGGTTTGGGGACTGTCGCCATAACTGATGCGTACAACCTAATGGCCACAGCTCTGCACAGGGTAAATTCCAGGCTCCAGGGTGGGGGTCCTGGTCTCTTAGTCTCCCTAATCCAGGCAAGGTTACACAATCCTTAAAGCTTCTTTTCATTAGGGGTCTTTCTGAATTGCATTTTGTTGGCTCACCTAGGACCCATTTACCTTAGGAGACCTTACTAGGGGCAAGTGCCCCCAACAATATAGGTTCTAGGATCAAACTAGCTACCAAAAACCAATATTGCTATTAAATCATTTTGCTAATGTTTGCTTTTCAAAGCATTTGTAGAATATTTTTACATCAGTAAGTCAGTAATTATTTGTAAATGTTTTGTTTATTTTCTCCGAGCATCCAGAGTGCCCCATCTTCCACTTAGAAAACATCTTAAGCCATCAAGTGGTCAAAGGTATAATGAAAATAATCACACTGTGGGGGAAACATGTTCCTTAAGCTCGTGGGCTGCGGTGAGTTAGAGGGCATGTGACGTGCTGTGGCCCCCTGTGGCAGGAGCGATGTGCCCCCATCTGCCAGCACTGCTGAGTGTGAAGCCGCAGTTTCACGCCGATTATCTCCGTGCCTGTGCTACTCTGTGAACACATTAATTCATCAGTGGGCAGAAATGCCAAGCACACAGCCACCCTCTGCTTCAGGTCCAAACCCTTAAATACCTGGTCTTGCATTACCTTGTTAAATCGATGAGTATTGTGACAGACGCCAGAAAGGGGAATTTGCTAAATGCGCACAGGGACAAGGGCCTCTGTCTCAGAAAACACTTTAAACCAACAGCGTGAGGAAAACTGTGGACCCTTTGAAATCTGTCACTTGTACGAGGAACGCAGGAGCTCTGCAGCATCCTTTCAAATAGCCCTTATTTCAATTAGCCCACCTGAACAGGGAAGACATAAGACCCAAGGGCTATAAACGCAGTGGGGGCAGGTATCTGCGTTAGCTTAAGCATATGTGACGGGGATTTTAAAGGTCCTCTCTGTCTCGGTAATAAACCATCCAGTGTGTTTCAGGAGGCTGCCGCTGTGGCATTCAGGCAGCCACTATGCAAAGCCCCTGAGGTGGCTAAGAAGCGCCACTATATGCTATACATTAAAACAAACAGAAGTGAGTCACTACTCTGCTTCAGTTCAGTTGGAAGGCAGTTGTTACTGAAAGCCTGGGAGTGAAGATAACATATGACTGTTTTCCCCCAAAGGAAAAAAAAAAAAAACCTGTTTTTTTATGTTAGTGTTCAAAAATAAATTAGCATTTTTGCTTATAGCAAAACAAATGAATTTTGCATGTGACTTGTATCTTACCCTCATACAAGTAGTGTTAGTAACATAATTTAGCATAAAACACAATCATTTTCAAGATAAGTGTGTGTGGGACACTTGGTGAGAAAGTTTTGTGTGCTGTGCTGTGCATCCTACTTCACATGTGCAGTACTGGGATCATTTCTGCAGTTCTTTTTGAATAAATTACAGTCATTGAAGTATCACTGCAAAGAAATATTGGTTTAATCTCTTTTACTATCACTGCAACATTTTTTACATGCTATCAGATATTTACTGTGTTAATGCTGCAGTAAAATTATGGTTTTAATAGGTTTAGTGTTATACTGTAATGAGGCAGGGGAGGAGAGTGGTAAGGTGGGTTGCTTCACACAGAGTAGGGGGTTTGAGTCCAGCCCCTGCCCTGGATGTGTGGAGTTTGCATGTTCTCGCAGGTTCTTGCAGCTGGTCTGGTGTCCATTGTCGACAATTATGGGTATCTACCCCATAATGAACTGGCATCCCACTCAAGGTGAATTCCAGCCTTGTGCCCCAGACCAGAATAACTGGTTAGAAGATTATTTTGGAGCTTATTTTGTTTTGTATGATATGACTTGAGTTTCCTTCATTGGTACAGCTGCATATGTATTTCTGCCTCCGTCTTGCACCCGCAATGTCTTTAATAATGAAGTTGTGGCTTTGGCAGATGTTTTTCTGCTTTTCAAAGCCAGCTTCTGGGTCGCTTCTTTCCTCCATCCTACAAGTGCTTTCCTTGACCATCTGTCTCCGTGTCCGTTCCCCAGCTTGCGGCCTTGGATTCTACAAAGCCTTCCCTGGGAACATCAGGTGCTCCAAGTGTCCTCCGCACAGTTTCAGCCGCGATGAGGGCTTGTCTCTCTGTCCCTGTGAGAAGGGATTCTTCAGGGCCCCCAAAGACCCCCCCAGCATGGCCTGTACCCGTAAGTTACAGATGGTTTTCGTTTTAACCGTCTATATTGTAGCCCCGCTGCTGTGAAACTATGGCACCCTTGATAGCTTTCTAATAAAGTATGAGGTTTTAGGTACCAAGCACAAATTGTACGGATATGTAACATTTTTGGATGTTACAATCAACATGTACACACACACACCTCACACTCACATGTTTATATTCATATTTTTATGGGGACTCTCATTCATTTCTATGGGCAAAACCAATGACAATGACAAAAAAAACTCCCGATAACATCCCACCCAGTCCTAACCTGAACCATAAGTAACCAAAAAAAAGATTTCTTGGACTTTTAGTTTTTTGATTGCAGTCACAGATTTTTTATAAAATTGAAATTCCCCTTCTGAGGACTGAAAAAGTGATCTGCACAATGTCAAAATAACACGTTTTTATCACATTGTGGGGACATTTGGTTACACGCACACAAGCACAGGTTTTTATAATTATATCTTTGTGGGGACTCTCCATTCATTTCTATGTATATTCAATGTAATATAAACCTAATCCACACACACACACACACACACACATAGTTTGTACTCGATGTTTGCGCACACGTTTAGGGACATTCATAATTGCGTTGGGGCTAAGTTTAAGGAGTAGCATCCGAGGAATGCCAGTCTTCTGGTCTCTTTGCATTCTTGATGAGGAAGCCGTCTTTGGGGGTCTTGTTCCTCAGCCAAGTGTATCTTGTGTGTGGTGCTCTGTCTGTACACCACTGCGAAAACAGTGACATTAGTGGCCCATCTTATATAAAGGAAACTGGGTAATGCAATGTTTTGGGATTAGAATTAATAATTGTTCATTGTTTCTGATTCTAAGTCTTCATAAATGATTCACCGCCATGTCATTACAGCTTAATGTTTGCATGAAATCACAGTTTAGCCAGAGCAATTTATTGTCAATTAAAAAGCTATCTGACTGTAATGCAAATTGGCAAAAGGACTCTTGACAGAGCAGGGGTGCTGGGGGGGGGGGTGCTGCAAGAGCCACTAACATACATTATGAGGACACGCACTGGAGAATGCAGCCACCCGGAATCAGCTCTTTGTTTCCGAAACCAGAGTCATGTGACAGCGAGAAACACACATTGACAGTGTGGATGGGCAGCCATGTGTGCGGGGAAGCTTGGGCCATTTGTAGCTTTACGTTCAGGAACGGTGGACAGTGACGGAGGCATGTTCATTCCAAGAAAGGTGGATGGAAAAAAGAGAGGAAAAGAACATGATAAACTTCAGTGAGTGTCAAGTGTCAAGAAATGAAATGAACAGGAAAATACGTCTAATATAATGAATGATGGCTGATTATAAACAGCATATAAATAATCCTCCTGCTAGATGCCTGTAAGCAGCTTCCACTTCAGTTACAGCACCAGCCAAACGCCTGGACACACCTACTAAAAATCATTTGCTTTTCATTAAGATATTACAGTTACCAGGTTATTTAGTAAGTATCATTTTAACAAGGAAAGAGAGAAAGTGCTGCTCCACATCACCTGGCCCCCACAGTGCCCCACACCCAAACTCTACAGCCTCGGCTTAGGATGAGCTGGAGTAGCATTAAAGTTGGCTGCATCTGGAGGCTGGCTGAAGGGGCACCAAGAGTCTGCAATGCTGTCACTGAAGCAAAAGGGGGCTGTTTTGAAAAGTATGAGAAAATTTGGAGATTTTTGACACTTCTGTTGGTTGTTGCAGTATTTGATATGTATTCCATTGTCTGGATGCCTTTTACTATAAGCCAAATAACACAAATGAAATAGAGACAAAATTATTAAAAGCAGGTGTGCCCAGACTTTTGACTGGTACCGTTTTATAGCAGTTTCCCTGAAAAACAACAGTGAATGATAATTATGTTCGACCATTCAGAACCTGA
The DNA here is from genome assembly GCA_019775915.2 of Cyphomyrus plagiostoma. NCBI lineage: Eukaryota > Metazoa > Chordata > Actinopteri > Osteoglossiformes > Mormyridae > Cyphomyrus > Cyphomyrus plagiostoma. The sequence goes on along the minus strand of JABFEA020000101.1, from coordinate 864,042 downwards.
GAATGAGCATGAAGATGCATGAAACTTCTTTTGTTTTTTCTGAAGCTGGAATTTGAAACATAAACCATATCAGTGATCGGGAAGTTCATACCTTCAAGGAAAAAAAACAGCCTTGCATTTCTGATCCAAAAAAGCCATTATCTGCCAGGAGATTAAAAAGCGGGACTCCGGTGTGGGAGGTGAACAGACAGCTGATGGACGGAACGCTATTGTGGCGTGATGAAGCTTAATGGAATAATAGAGAAGGATGCCGACAGGCTCTGGGGGTGTGTGTCCACCTGAAGACCTGCTCACAAAGATCTTTTGTGGGAACAGACTTATTTCTAGACGACTCTGAGATCTGATGCCCTCAAGGGCAGCGTCATGATGGCCTTTGTCCAGCGTCCTCCTGAACCCCACATTGCAGCCACTGCAGACATAAGACGTCTGTAGGTCTATCACTGCTGCCTTGTCAGCTGCTAGCTTACTGCCATCATCAGTACGTGCCTCATGTACATACAGTGGCATTAAAAATTAGAAAACAAGAGACGTTTTTGTAATATACAAAGTCACAGCTTAACCAGATTCAAAATTATTCTAACATGAATGGAAGAAATGTATTTTAATCATGTTTCATCAGTGAAAGCTATGCCACACCTCATAGTGAATGGTTTAAACAAGAAATTTGAAGAAGGCATGCAATCAAAATTAGAGAATGGTTAACATTTTTTGCGGAAGAATCCTACAAATGTATTCAGTCAAACTTTTTTGATGGTTGCAACTCTCAGAAATTAATAGGAAGCATAGAGGCCCTTGCTTTCAGTGATTGGCACATCGGTGCCCACAGCATATACCCACTTTCTCACACTGCTCTGACTTGATTTTGTTCCACTCGTCCAGTTCCAGTTTCATCCACAATTTTTGTTTGCCATAATTCTGTCACCAGTTGCCTTCCAGGGACTCTTGATAGGGTTCAGATCAGGACTCTGGGTCGGCCATTTCGACACCTTGATGTTTTAAGTTTTGAGGAATCGCTTCACCGGTTTGGCAGTGTGGTAAGGGGCATTATTTTGTATAAAATAGTCGGCTGATTGGCTGATGCTCGTAGGGAAGGAACCGCACGTTGGTGAAGAAGGTTCTGGTATTCATTAGCATTCACAGTGTAGCTGTATGAGAGCTGACTCCGCCTCCAGAGAACATGGAGTATTTGCTGGAGTATTTCCTCAATTCAACACCACAAATAACATTTTCCATCTGAACCAACTAAATTAAGCTTCATCACTGAAATGAACTCCGGACCTGTTCTCCTCTGTCCACACAACATGCTCCTCAGCAAAAGGCTGGTCTTTCCTTTTCAGTCTGCTTGCTGATGGGTGGCTTGGTCACTGCAGAGTGGGATTTCAGTCCATATTGTCCCAGATGATGACACCCTGTTAAGACAAGTTCTTGCCTGCACAGAACTAATTCAGTGAGCAACTCCAGCCCATGAGCAGACCCCATACATCTATCTCCCCATCACCTTGGAGAAGTCCATCGTCTTGCAAAATGCCTATCAATGTTGCCAAATAAACTGGGGTTGCCAGATATTTCAACATATTTGACATTAGATCCAAAAACTGTCAAGTATAACAAATCATTCTCCAATTTTGATTGCACGCCTTCTTCAAATTTCTTGTCTAAACCTTTATTTTTTGACGCAGCCTGGCTGATGAAATATGATTATAATATATCTCGTCTATTTATGTTTGCATTTGGACAAGCTGTGGCTTTGTTGGAAAAAAATCTCCTTTTAAGTAATTTTGATCACCACTGTATATATAAATATAGCATCAGCCATACATCAAGGGAGTAACATCAATGTTTGAAACTATGAATAGCGAAAATGCTGGCACATTTTACTTTTAAGATTACAGTATATCATGAAGATAAACTAACCTGAATATTTAAAAATGCAAATTAACATTCAGAGTTTAACGACTTAGCAAGCTGACAAACATCACAATAATGTATAAAGGAGGTAAACGATATGTTACCTTAATTTGATCTTTGAAATTCTGTCCATTTTAAATTTGAGCCAGTGTTTGGCGGGTTTGGCCAGAAGGTCACCGGTTCAAATCCCAGGGTTGGCAGTGTGTTGGGCCCCTGAGCGAGGCCCAAACCCAGGACTGACTGACCCTGGTTTTTAAATCGTACATCGCTTTGGATAAAAGTGTCAGATAGATAAGTAAATGTAAATGCTATCCGAAGTAGTACTTCCTGTTAATTATACCCCGTGTGCTTTGGGGGGGGGGGGGGGGGGGGGGGGGGGGGGGGGGGGGGGGGGGGGGGGGGGGGGCGGGGGGGGGGGGGGGGGGGG
>JABFEA020000101.1:820575-831478 GCA_019775915.2 Cyphomyrus plagiostoma | reverse complement strand
AGAATGCTTTCAGCACCTTGTTGAATCAATGCCACGTAGAATTAAGGCAGTTCTGAAGGCGAAAGGGGATCAAACACTGTATTAGTATGGTGTTCCTAATAATCCTTTAGGTGAGTGTATGTGTATGTAATCGATTGCTTTGAGGCAATTACACAGAGTTTAATAAATTCACTGTAAATAAATTAACAGGAGCAAAAGGTAAATAAAGAATGCTCGCTACATTCAAAGCGGTGGCTTCCGCATAGGTCTGATTCATGAGTTACCCAAACAAATTGTCACACTTAGGGTCATTTATCTGAACACTGGATACATCCAGGTTCCAGGGTATTTGGTATGTTTCAGTTCACTTAACGTGTTGGGGGGGTGTATATGCAGTTAAATATGAAGCCATTTCTGAGAGATCTTCTACATCTTTGGGGGGGGGGGTGTTCTGCTGGGAATATAATTTCCCTGTTGATGGGGCATTAATGTGGGATTAATGAGCATGAATCACATTCCTCAAACTATTTGATCGTGTATGGAATATTCTGGAATGGTGTTGTATTTTCTTCCACCATAATGGAATTTCTTCTGGAAGAATGTTGCCTCCCATAAAGAAGTTGCATAAAAAATATTGGATATACATGATTTACATATTCTGTATAACACATATAATAGTGATATGTGGCCATTTTTGGGTGGACGAGTAAACAGTACATTATAATTCAGGGTATGCGCCACATTCCCCACCTTGTATTTTCAGTAAGATTAAGGTCTATTACGTCGTCTTCAGTGGCCAGTGCTTTATATTTACATTCATTCACCTACACAGAGAGATTTCCGTGACTGTTAAACAAACGTCCAGTCACTGGATTAGCTGCTCTCTTTCCGTATTGGTCAATAGTATCTCATCAGAACACAGAGGGTATTAGCAGGTCTGTTTACATGGGGCGTTATTTTCAAGGACAACGCAGGAGTGACAGGCGCACAGAAGCCCATCTCATCTCCCACAGACACATTGATCCCATCAATGGCTGCCAGCGGTGGCACAGCTAATGTGGCTGCTGCAATTCCCCCCCCCCCCCCCAAATAAAAGGACACTCAGGGGCCATCCTTTTGCTGTGGCTTTCAGCCATTTGTCTCATGTTTAATCTGCCCCGTCAACTCATGGCGAGCCTTTGTGTTTTCATATAAACACCTCCCCGTTAGTGGGAAGATTATTTAAGGTATCGGATGTTAAATTAGACTTCCTGATTTGTTTGGTACCCCATTTAAAGGAAGGAGCTTGACACAAATTACACTTGGCAGAAACAACAGCTCGGCACTATAATTACCCTTTTGATTACTGTGACCCCTCTTATTCTTATAACAGCCATCACTTTAATTTCATTTCAAATGAACTAAATATCAGTGAAATGCAAGCTCTTTTCTAAAGTGTTGTTCTTGTCTGAGCAACTGTAGCATCCTTTTCTGGACTTGCACATGAAGCATCCGCCTTCAACCATAACTGGAGTCCAAGGTCGCATTTAGCACACAGCCGCTGATGTTTGCACAGACTCCTGTGTCTTTGTAACCACGCAGCTCAACAGGAATGAACCTATCCTGCCTTAGCCTGTGACAACGTGTCCAATAAAGAGTGGTGCTGAGCCTGTGACCACGTGTCCAATACAGAGTGGTGCTGAGCCTGTGACCACGTGTCTAATAGAGAGTGGTGCTGAGCCTGTGACCACGTGTCTAATAGAGAGTGATAGGTGTCCTCCTCCTATCTCACTAACTTTCTCCTCATGTAGTAGCAGTTTCCTCCTCCTATCTCACTAACTTTCTCCTCATGTAGTAGGAGTGTCCTCCTCCTATCTCACTAACTTTTTCCTCACATAGCAGGAGTTTCCTCCTCTTATCTCACTAACTTTCTCCTCATGTAGTAGGAGTTTCCTCCTCCTATCTCACTAACTTTCTCCTCACTTAGTAGGAATGTCCTCCTCCTATCTCACTAACTTTTTCCTCACGTAGTAGGAGTTTCTTCCTCCTATCTCACTAACTTTCTCCTCATGTAGTAAGAGTGTCCTCCTCCTATCTCACTAACTTTCTCCTCACGTAGTAGGAGTTTCCTCCTCCTATCTCACTAACTTTCACCTCACGTAGTAGGAGTTTCCTCCTCCTATCTCACTAACTTTCTCCTCATGTAGTAGGAGCTTCCTCCTCCTATCTCACCAGTGTCCTCCTTCAGCAGTAGGATTGTCCTCCTACCCTATCAATACTTCCTGCCAGACTTTATTCCCTTGTCTTCTGTTTTCTTTTCTGTTCTCCTTTTGGCATCTAGTTCACCTAAAGGTTTATTCCAGCTTCCCTAACAGTCAGTGCTGAGTATGCAGGTTTAGACCATATATTTGTGTTGGTCGTTAGTAATTTGGTCCAGCAGTTTCAGAGAAATAGCTTTTCCCACAAACCAGAAGAACACAAGACTTGAAATCATCATGTGGTGTGAAGACGATTTTTACTGAAGCTGCATAACTCTAGTTGGATAAAAAATACCAATAATTAGGTCATTAAAATATGCTTCTGTCCTTAGAAAGGCACATATAAATTTTGTCAATCTGAACTAATATCCATTAATAAATGATTGACTAATTAATTAATAAATGGAATTTTGACCCACGTGGTCATTGTGTGAAGTTATGTGCTAGCTTTTTAGCGTTTTAATTGCAGGCATTGTGTAGCTCATTTGATTAGGGTTAGGCCTATATGCCTGCACCAGCAAAGGTCGGTTCAAATCCCACAACAAGCTGACTAATCATCACTTTTGGGCCCTTGAGTGAGCACCTTAAGTCCACCTGCTCTCTGACCCTGATCGCTTGTGTTGTGCTTTGGACATGTGTCAGTTAAGTAAATATATGCAAGCCAGGCTACTTGCTTTACAGAGTTACGGCAGGAATAAGCTAATGCAGCCTATTTTGAAACTCCTGTACTTCCATAATTGCTTGCAGTGCCAGTCTCCACATGCTTCTTTAAAACTAGTTTTAATTGCCTACAACAGCTTTACATATGACCTTTATGTAACTGACAGCCAATGGGCAGTGAGACTTCTAACCATTAAAAAATTACCCGCCTTTCTAAATTTTACTGGCACTGTCCCCTTCATTAACACGCATAAATGTACTTAGAGCTAAGGTTGTACTTGTGGGGTTAAATTGAGCCCAACCTCACCAGTCCAAACAGTTTTCTGCCTTGTCTAATTACAGATGCTCAACTTGAGCTCCATCCAACCTTAGATTTTGTGAAATCTTTTCCATTTATGTGAGTGGCTCTGATGTACAAACCGGTGCTCTTGCATCTAGTCTCAGCTCTTCATTATTCACCTTCAGCTTGTTTGTTCATGACTCTGTCAGCCCAGCACACAAACAGCTGCCTTTCCTCAGTCATGCACGGACACGCACTCCACACATATGCTAGTTTAACGTCTCATCTTCATCCTGTGTCACCTGCGGTCTGAAATCTCACAGCAGCGAATAAACGAAGGCCGTCGTCAGGTCACTGGCGTCCTGGGAATCCCTTGAACACCCAGAAGGAAAAAAGAAAAAAAAACGTAAAGAAGTCTGAGATTCTTTGATGTCTCTTCACGAAAATTACTGCATGAAAAATCTGCACGACTCTCTTGAAAAATGGACGTTTTGAATGGAACATCTGACTTATTTTCGAATGCAGTAGTAGAACATCTCTCCTCCGCTGTGCTCCTTCTTCTGTCGGCCAGGAGCTTGATCGTCAGGTGCCCCGCGCACTCCGTGAACACCTCTCGTCCTCCTGGGATCCTCATCCCACACCCCCAGTGTAACAGCATATCCTCAGGGGTGTCAGAACCATGCCCAGCAAGCAGATGGCAGTCCCTGGGATCACCACACGACAACCCTAACCCCCCCCGGCCGGTGGCTAATAAAGCCAGCCAGCTATGGCCCCCGCCAGGCAGTTTCTGTGCGGAGAGGGAAGCAGAGACAGAAAGGAAGCGACAGTGGCACTTTCTCCCAGACGTACAGCCCGTTAGGACTCCGGAGCTTCAGACTGGATCCAGGCTCCCCACCGTGATTAGAGCTCTTCCTTGTAATTTTCTTGTTAATTAAGTGTCTTGCACCTGCCCCCCCCCCATCAGTCTCACACCCAGGTTAGTGTTAATGGTCGTGCTGGTCTGCTTTGACAGCTTATGACCTTTTCAAGGGGAATATAGGTGCTGTAAAATGGTGCCTTGGCTATAACTTACAAGTTGCCCAGTAAGAGTTACAATTCATACTTTTTGTTTTGTTTAAATATTACAGTTAGTGCTTTGAGTTCATTGAATTTACTTTATGGAATAACGCCTTCTGGTTATGCACACATAAAAAATGCTTTGTGTCAGGCAGAAGTGCGAAAGGCCTGTTTCTGATATAGTTTTTTTTCTTCCGCAAACTTCATCTTTCTACCACTGTATTCTGTCTTTATGGCCTAAAACACCCACGGGAGCCATTTGCACAGTCAGCTTTCAGTTTCATTCTTTGGAAAGCAAATGTTCCTTTTCTCAAGTTTGTCTCAGTCCCTCACACCTCTTCCCCTTTCATTGTGCACTTGGGTGGGCAGGATTTCAGTGAGATGCCCCCCCCACCCCCGTCTCCCTCCCTTTTAGGCTGGATACCTACATGCAGCACTGTGTGAATTTAAAGGCGTGTGACTTTCTTGGCAGTCTTGACACTCAGATGTTTGGATGCCTGGTCACCTCAGGAGGACCTGTTGATGCTCCGGTGCGGGCACAGTGAAGCGTTACACATGCACTCTGTACGGCATCAGTCCTACAGCCGACAATATGAGAGACCTGGTGCACTCAGAAAGGTTTTCTGGAACATTCCATTAAGGATAAGTAAAGCTACAAGTAGAGGGTCACAAGATTCCAGTCGGAATCCTCTACCAGGACACCACGGTGATTGAAGTGTGATCGTACAGAAAAACGCTGGAAACTAGCTGAAAGTTCATCCATACCTGTTCCCTCTCCTGTAACCCTCAGGATTGTCACCTCAGAGTAGCGTCAGCTGTTGTGGTACATTAGCATTTTTGGACAAGGCAGAGGTTAGAAGAGTAACACAGTAATCACTGCAACACCTGTCATATGTGTCCCATCAAACGATTATGATTTTTTATATATATATATTTTTTAAAAAGTGCTAATGCAGCACAGAGGATGGACTGGATGTCTTTGCAGGCAGTTCCTCACTGACCACGAAGGATGGACCAGTGAGATGAGCTGCATCAAAGCCTTTGTTTCAAAACATCTCATTGGTTCTTCATTTGAATGCTGGGGTCCAGCTGCAGGAACAGGGAACCCCACACCGTGCCATGTGCCCTCATACCCCTCCCTCCGCGTGGCTTAGCATTCATTCTGCATCTGATAGTAGTGTTCTTGCTCTGGTTCTAGGTGCCAGTGGTACATCAAAGCCAAGATGAGACCTGACGAGAACCGCAGAGCGCACTATCAGAACGGACACAGTAAGTTTGGAGCTCATGTTTGCGTTATGGTGTTATAATCTAAACAATCAGCCATGTTTTTTTTTTACATATCCAGTCAGTGTTGGATACTTGGCAAAAGGTTTTCAGAAGTTACATCCCGTTATTATACCCTTGGGCAAAGTAGTTAACCTCAATTCATTAAGAAAAATGTATCATCATGAATCTTAGTAGATGAAACAGTAAGCTGTTTGGGTCGTTTAGATTGAGAGTCACCTATAGGGCATCTTTACAAGTGTGTTAATTATGTTAATCCATAATGCCTGCTAATGTGTGTCTGTTAGCGATACGGTGCCATTACTTTTGGGTTTGGAATGTGCCCACATCAGTGCAGTTCTGGTGAGAAAAGCAGAGTGGTTATTGTTTTGGGTGGAGGTAGAACAGGAAAACCACAGGTGGTCTGAAGGGCTGCTCTGCCTTCTAAGATGTTATATTCAAACAAGCTGTGGCGTGTGACTAATTGCCACCTGCATGCACCTCATACACTTTGTGTCATCGCTACACCCTCAGGCCTTTTCCTGTCATTGTTTTGAAGCTCTGCCTGTCCTTCCCATCACTCTGTGCTGAAAATCTTGAACTCTTCTTTTGAAAAAAAAAACACAAGCGTCTGTCTCTTTTCTTGTCTCCGTATACACCTCCCCAGAATAACTTACTCCTGTGATGAAAGATTGATATAAAAATGGAGGGAAGCATTAACACAGAACAGTGAAACAGCAAGTGAGGTGCAGGAGGCATAAATAGGCTCTTTGTTTTAGGGTCTTCTTCGGTCCCCTCTCACAGCTGAGTTACGTCGCTGGCCTGCCAGAGCCTTTTAAGAAGGAGCACGGCCTGCAGGCGCACAGACAGAAACGCTGCACTGTAAAATAATCAGATATGTTTGAAAGCATACTATTTGTGTTAAGGCTACTTACTCTCTTCTGTCTGTGGTCCCACCCAGCCCCCATTAACCATTCAGCGCATGGCGCCAGCTTTTCCGTTTCTGTGTACAGGTCCTGTGCAAACAGAAAGCCTGTCTGGCTTTCAGAACTGGCTTTGGTGGTTTGACAGAATAGATCAAGACAGAACTGCATATTGATGCCTTTTCCAGAATTGTGTTTCCAAGCACAGAGGTTGTTTGGAGGTCACCGTTTGCATGCTTGCTTCTTCAACGGAATGTGAGAACACAGCACTCGAAGCAGCCAGCAGCAGGATTGTGGATCCCTTTGTACAGCTTGAATTCTGTTTGTATCCACACAGTACATCCTCCTCCTCTGCCATGTCTCAGTTATCCTCCCTGTTTGCCTGGTCCAGTCCCCTTTCCAGGCATAAAGACGTACATAGACCCAGACACCTACGAGGACCCCACACAGGCTGTCCATGAGTTTGCCAAAGAGATTGATCCCACCCGCATTCGTATTGAGAGAGTAATCGGAGCAGGTGGGTGCTTTTATATGAAGTTATTGATCACTTTAGCTCTACGGTTTTAAATACAGTTTGTGACTCAAAATTTACTATATTTATAATTTATTCATACCTTTGTTAATTGCATAATTATTTAAAAATTTCTTTAATTCCTATGGCTAAAAATGCTTATAAAAGTCAACTTTTAGCATATATGATTTATTTTTAATAAAGAATGACACCTGTGAGTTTTCACTTACTCTAAACCCTGAAAGTTAATATTACTCCACGCAAACTGTTACTTTTCGGATAATCCATGATTGCCACCTAGTGGAAAACCTTCAGTAGTGCAGCCAATGAAGCTCTGCCCATCGCTCAGTAGCAATTTGCCATGACGGGTGGCATGAAGGAAGGAACCGGTTTCCGCAGGTGAGTTTGGAGAGGTCTGCAGCGGGCGCCTCCGCACGCCAGGAAAGAAGGACATCGCCGTGGCCATCAAGACCCTGAAGGGCGGCTACATGGACCAGCAGAGGCGGGACTTCCTGCGGGAGGCCAGTATCATGGGCCAGTTTGACCATCCCAATATCATCCGGCTGGAGGGTGTGGTCACTAAGAGTAAGTACAACAATGGTAATAATGGATCAAATTGATAAAACGTAGCTGGAATGGAGAGCTAGATTTTATCTGAACACGCCTGCCCTGCTGAGGCAGACGGCACCGCAGCCCATTAGTATGTATTAAGTAAAGGTGACAGACTTAAGGCGTGGGGGAGAATCACACCTCTGACTCAGTAGACGCAGGCCTGCTTCAGCCCAGCCTGAAGCAGGAACCACACAAGGGCGCTCTCAGCAAGTCCCAGAGGCCTCCTGGGCCAGGAGGTAGAAAAGCCTACATGTGCATTTATGGGGGCATGTCCAAAACCCCTCATGCTTCTGCTAACACTGGAAAAGCAGTAGTGATTGCAGTATAAAGTCCATAATGACAATGGTTACAGAAATGGATGTGATGATCATATCCTGCTTGTTTTGGCTTCTGTGGTCCGCACAAGCCATGATTTGCAGTCCACACAACACCCCTGACAGCGATGGTCTGTAAGTCTCCCAGAAGGTAATGTTTTAGAGATTACTCCCATCAGCGTGAGAGCAAACGATCGCCACCTCCACCGCGTGACAATCCTCATCCTACAGTGGAGATGGCGCCCCCCTCCCTGTCTGTTCAGATGTGGAAAAGCAGGCGGTGGAGATGCTTCATCTTGAGATACATTGTCAACAAGCAACAGTAATGTTCAATTAATGTGTCTAATCAATGACTTCCTACAGGAAAGCAGGCAAACTTATTAGCATGTAAAAATAGCAACTGTTTAAAAGACATTTACTGCATTTTTGTGCAAGAAGCTTTTGTGTCTTATGCGATGAGGTTGAAAGTAAATGTTGTTCTTTTGAGGTAAAGGCAGTATTAGCAGTATTGGTATTTTCAGCCTTGGTAATCGTCATGGCGACTGTAGTTCAGATAAACAGACGGTAAGTGCCCCGTCTGTGCTGAGAGCCCAGATTTGCACGAGTCACTCCGCATTCCCAGCAGCTTGGCCGTTTCCCGGCTTCTGCATTTCGCTCATTTTCCGGCCTGGCTCCGCGCCGCCCCCCTGTGGCTCCGGCCCCACCCCACGGACACAGATCGCTTGCTGATCAGAAACCACAGAAACCCTTCCCACGTCCACAGGGAGAAAAGAAGTCATTACTCAAAGAACATTGCTTGTTTTTTTGTGTCCTGTAACAAGCTGGCAACCAGGAATCAGACCTGCCTGGATCAGTGTTGTGGAATTTATTATTTTTTATTATTTATTATTTTTTATTGATTCCTTACAGACTCCCCATAGTAAACACTGATCTCTAAGAGCATCTCTAAGGGTAAATGATGGCTTTTGTGTGATTTTTTGAAGGTCTTGTGCCATATTCTGACTACCAGTCTACAATCACATCCCCTGTGAAGCTGAGTTATGTACAATTCCAAGTGAGCGACATTCTTAATGAATCTCCCAGTAGCAGTCACTGGGATTATATGGTGGAGAATGGGAAAATCCTTTCTGGGGATGAAATGAAGGATACTGATGAGTGAATATGTTTGGGTCATCATGACGCGTGTGTTATATCGAATAGCGGATGTCGGTGCAGCTTCAGCATGGCGGGGGCCGCTAGCTTCATTAGCATTCGCATGGCAGTCTTCATGCGAATCATCCCTCACACATGACACACCTCTGCCAATGGCGCGCAGCCACCTCACACGTGCCGCCGTGGCAGCGCTGCTCCAGTCGGCTGCCTCTGCACCCAGCAGGACACCATCTGCTGTTTTCCTTTTCCAACTGCCTCGGAGACTAATTAGCAGAGAATGGCATCGGAGCGCAGTGAAGAGGAATTACGCGTAGCTGTCCGCTACCTGCCGCATCCAGGTGATGGTCCCGATGTGTCGCTGGCTCTACAGTGTGCGCGTGTTTACGCGCTTGTTCCTTTACATGACGATGCTTTTGTAGCGACTTTTGAACAGCCTGCAGTGAATCCTCGATGTTCCACCACAGTGTTCGTGCCTCGTTCTTTTTTTTTACTTTCCAGGACACAACCAGCACATTCGCAGATGATATCCAAACTACTTTTTTTTCCATGTGCCATTTCTGGCCGAATTCAGAGTAGCTGGCTACAGTCTGTTTTTAATTAACATGTTTAAGTTTGACTGAAATAAATGTATTTCGGGACTGACAGGAATAGCATATTGGAGGGTGGAGCAATACCAGACTGTTAGCCAATTATGAGTTCATTTGGAGGGGGGTGATTTGACACTGCCATCTCAATAGTATGCAGAGAATTGTACCTTTTTTCACTTGGCATGTGTTGCAATTGGTACAAATGTGAGGATGGGTCCATTATATCTGGAAATGAACAGTGTAAATTCTGCCAGCCAAATAAATTAGGTTATAGGAGAGAAGTCATTTCTCACACAGGTTTCAATTTATGCAGCCATATCACATAATTTATTCTAAAACCCCTCGATGAAGTTGTGAAAATTAAATTTTGCTTAACTATAGCCATGTTGATTTTATTCCCTGATTGAACAGTAAAGCAGAATATATTGTAATGACTGATGTAAGACGGCACTGAAGATGAGTTTACTAGAATCACTGCATTTGATGATTGATTTTTAGCAAACTAGTTCAGAAAAGATAAACAATCTGGATCCATCTAAGGCAGGGGTCTAAAACTCAAATTACCTGGGGGCCACTAGCTATGTGGTGTCCCCCCAAGGGGGCATGTGAAAAATCACACAGACATACAAAAAAGTGTCCCATCTATTTCAACTAGAAATTCAAATTTATACAGTGATTAATTATATTGAGGACATTCTGGCGACTTGGTCAGTTTTCATATATTGGTTACTACCAGAAACCTGGCAGTGCTTCTGAGGGGTAACATTTGCATCGAGGGAGTTGACAGTGGACGACACTCTAAGAATGGCCTGGACAGGGCCATCAGACCCCTGGGTCTACATTCTCACTAATTGTAGTTCATAGTGGAGAAACGTTTCTCACAAAGCTTCCAAACATACACATTACCTGCTTGAACTGTTTGGACTCCAGCAAGGAGGAGCGTAGCACTCAGCAGTTGGATAATCATGTTTGGGTTCCTGTTTGCCTCTCTAGCTATGCTTAGTAATGCCATCACATGGTAGTTATACTGGAAAAGAAGGAGAAACCTGGTCTAAACTGTTCTGATTCAGGAATATATACAGACGTACGTGGAATTCATTCTTAGCAAATGGGTATTCAACTAGCTCTGGGGCTGAAGCAAAAAAAGTGCCGTCTCCACTACACCACTGACAACGTGGTGTTCTTACTGGAGTAGGTAACACTAAAAGTTCCAGGGTACATTATTGAATAACTAATAACTATTAGCAAGTTAGACCATGATATTCGAAGTTGCACGCGCGGGGGGCGGCGGCCGCGGGGGGGGGGGGGGGGGGGGGGGGGTTGGGTGGT
>JABFEA020000101.1:768239-779752 GCA_019775915.2 Cyphomyrus plagiostoma | reverse complement strand
CCCCCCGATCTAATCCCTGTTCTTCCCACAACCTCCACTTCTCCAAATAATCTTTATTAAATGTCTAACTCTGTGTGATTTGTCTTGTAATCAGCTTCACCAGATCTGTGTCTCTTGCTGTCCCATCAAAGCAACAGTACATCAATTTTGCCGTGATCTGTCTCAGAATGTGTTAATTTCCAGATCCTCACCCATACAATGTGTCTGCAAAGTTTGAAAAGTTCAGTGACAACATGTTTTGAGTTGTCATATATAAATGTCTCCGGTGGTGGCAGACCAATCCCAGAACCACATACATTCCCATCAAATACAATAAACACCATTCATTGACAGGGAGAAGGGAGCATATTAGCTTGTGTTGAATGACCCACTGCAGATGTGGGTGCTATCTGATGAGTATAGCATTTAAAGGTCCACCAGTAGAATTCTTGAGGGCTGTTTCATAATTCTGCCATATATCATTTTTTTTAGCAGAACCCTAAATCCAAAGCGACATACAATTGAGAAAAGATTGTCAGACAGGCCCTAGAATGTCCAATAGTGCGATCATTCCTCTGACCACAGGATCTGAGATAGTACAGGCAAAGAAGCACATATACCGCCTCGCATAGCCCAGAACATAAAAATTAATCATGGTTGTATATAAGAACAGAGAGGTTTCAAATGCAAATCTTTAAACCTTGTTATGTGAAAAACTGAATGTTTGATTTGTTTCCAGTGATTGTTTGTTTCTGGATGATTAAATGAGGTAAATATACAACTACTGTAGCAGCTAGGTTTGAGATTTGATAATTGTTTGTTTAACATCAGACAGATGAAACATGGAATTAAAAAAAAAAAAACAAATGTGTAGTAAAATAAGCAAAAAAGCTTATTTCAGCTTTTTTGTTTTTTTTAAATTTTATTTTAATCACATTAATTAACGATGACTTTACATTGATTTTTTTTGTTTTTTGTTTTGCAAAAGTGGTTTCCAAACGAAAGTAGTACATTTCAGGTACAGGTACATTTGGTGGTATTAATGAGTGTAATACCAACGTGTCCAGCATGTTCCATGCGGATGCAGCAACACCCACTTCTTCAGCACATAGTATGAAATAGTTGTGGCATATCTATCAGAATAATCCTTAAAATTGCTATGGGAATTCATTGAATCATCGCCGTTTACAGATCTTGTGTTTATGGTCCCATCACAGGCCTCAGACCGTGAAATCATCTGGGTTATGCGGGTTACGATCTTCGTGTTTGGGGCCCTGGCCACGTCTCTGGCACTGCTGACGGGCACGGTCTATGGCCTATGGTACCTGAGCTCCGACCTGGTCTACGTCATCATCTTCCCCCAGCTAATCTGTGTGCTTTTCATCAAGGCCACAAACACTTATGGATCAGTGGCTGGCTACATCTTTGGCCTGCTGCTCCGCGTCGGCGGTGGGGAGCCATACCTCAGAGTCCCCCCTTTCATCTACTATCCTGGATGGACCCAGATGAAAAAGGTGAATCACCTGACACATGAAGCTGAGTATTACATCAGGCAGAGGTTCCCCTTCAAGACTGTTTCCATGCTTGCATCCTTCCTGGGAAACATTGCCTTTTCATATTTGGCAAAGTATCTGTTTGAAAGTGGGAAGCTTCTACCAAAATATGACTTCCTGGATGGTGTTGTCTCAAAGCACTGCAAGGAGATCATGGACAAAACCACATTAATGAACAGCGACAATATCACCCTGGCAGAGATGTTCCCAGTGAAGTCACAACTTAGTACTACACTGGCTGGAACATTTATTACTAAAGAAGAATTAGATGACAAGGAAGCCAGCCCTGATTCTTCTAACAATCAAATTAACTAGGTTTCTCAGGGTTTGGACAGAACATTATCTGACAATGGCACAATGCAGATCTTTTATGTTAGGTAAGTAAATCAAGTAAGTGTAATAACTATATGCATTATATTTGTGTGGGTAATTGTTTTTAAATTCTTTTAAGTGCTACTACTTTTTATAAACTAGGAAATAGATTTGCGTTTCAAGAACAATTTAAGAAAGAAACAGGAACTGTAAGGATTGTACTTTAATGAAAAAGTTTCAAGTCCTAAACTGTCACAATACAGTTCAGGTGCTGGTTCTTTCCCATTAAACAGCTATTGATATGGAATATAGTTTTATAAAGGGAAACGTAAGTGAATGGCCATGTTGCACATTTATTTGAAATGATGCTTTATTTTCCATTTGCACAAGAACAGGTGCTTTGAAACTCTTCAGTTTGCACACACATGATCTTGTCTCTTTTGACACATACACATGTATACAATTGAGAACAAAGATCAAATGGGTCAGGCCATTTATGTAGCACCTCTGGAGCATTTTGGGGGACTAATGGCCCAAAAGACACGTGACTATTCTGTCACGGATGGGATTCAAGCCGGCAACCTTCGGATGCACAGGCACCAAGGCCCAACCCAAACACCACCTTGAATATATGGGCATAATTATGTACAACTATGTAAATGAATACTGTTTGGCAAGGGCTTTAAGTGGAGTATGTTCTTCTGAGAATCAAAAGCAATGAATTGTTTGTTACACAGGACCTGTGAAGGGAACGGCACTTTGTTTGGTTGTAGGTCTTGTAGGTCTTGTGTCTTCTTATGTGAACAAAGAGGGACAAAGCAGGACAGGGATTAACACACAAACAAAACAGGGGATCATTCTGTCAGATATGAAACAACAGAAATCAATCAGTTGTGTCAAATGCTTTCTTTTAGAGTGGTTGAATAGATTTGCCATATTGCCTCAGGAAGTGCAGACCATAGTCTGACAAAGTTCACAGATAACTCTGCTTACAGAAGCTCCTCTACTTACAACCTTTTAACTTACAAACTTTCAGACATATGAACGAAGAGGACTGTAAGTCCAAATTGTGTTCATTGGGCTCCCGTTTCCTGTCCACAACATTTTTTTTCTGCGCGCCTGTTCCGCCCAGTACGACTTCTGGCCGCTATTCCCGCTGTGCAGCAGTGTAGCGTACGTACGCCCAGCATCCTACTTCTTTGTACTTGCATATACCCTTAAAATGATGTTGAATAACAACTTACGAACATTTCAAGTTACAAACAGCTATTCAGAATGTATCCCATTCTAAGTAGAGGAGAGTCTGTATATGTGTCCGGATTCAGCTATGAAGTCTATGAAGGAGTAGCCTTTGTAGGCTGTGGTCTTTGAAGGTCAAGGCAGAAAGCCTTATCTAATGGGACGGTCTGTGTGATGGTATCCTTCGTAGCCCAATATATCCCAGAATTCGTTGGGTGGATCCTTCGCAGCTTGGTAAAAGGAGGACACACTTCTAGACAGCCTTGTCACACTTCCATGGTGGGACGGTCATATAATTCCCTTCTGTTCATAGTGAACCAGTGCCATAAGTACCAAAATGGCATGTTGCTGTGTAGCAGCATTTTCAAGTGATGTAAATATAGACTAATATTTCAGATATGTAATACTTAGCTATCATGGCTGATTGGAAAACTGGAAATAGACGACAAGTGAACACTTAAAATGACAAGCAAAGAATATTTTTTTCAGTAAAGCGACCCCTGTAGTTTGCTGTAAATATAGACAATAAGGTTTGCCATAAAACTGCGGGATGAACGGATCAGGCAGTGGCAGACAATTTGATGTGGTAGAGACACGCAAGGTACAAATCATTGAAGAGGTATGGATCAGGTAGCTACACCTTGGAGCCATACTTCCTTCACAAACGAACAGAATGACTTCCTACTAGATGGCTGTGCAGACTGGCCGAGTTATATCCCGTGTCTGTATCACGGGGTCTCTTCATGTGTAATGTGGACATGGCAGGCGAGGAGGTGTGGTATGGATCAGGAAATGACACAGGTAATTACTGGCCATCAGAGTTTTATGTGAAGTTTGGAAGTATGACTAGGAGGACACAAAAGATCACAATCCCTGTGATTCACATGTAAAGTAGATTGTAGACGTCTTCAAGATCTATCATGATATAAAAGTTTCGGCTGTGTCAGAATTCAGGGGCTGCATCCGTCACTGCAGTGCGAGAAGACTGTCCTATTTCGAAGGCTCCATCAAAGGTGGTCTATAAATGTTTCCGTCTTTTGGAGAGTTGCCAAGGGTCCACCCAGTGCATCCTTCACATCCTACCATATCCCAAGATTCATTATGCTGATGTGAATTGGGTGTGTCCCAGCTAGACGACAGTAGCGGCACTTTATGACTCAAAGGTATGGGCAGGAACAGCTGGTGACGCAAACAGGAAATTATGCGTAGGCCAGACCGTACCATTTAACAGCACTTTCTGTTTCTGTTCACCTTTGATGAACGCTGCATACAATGACTACACCTTTGTAGACTGCATCCTTCCAGAGATGTGGCCCCTGAATTAGGACACAGCCGTCAGTTCGCCCCACCCTTAGCTTGGGGTTTAAAGTGCTTTGCTCTCTTTCATTTCACTACCAGTACACCAGACCTAATTTAACACCTGACCTACGAGTCACACTCCCTATACACCACAGAATACTTGTGCACCATTTCCTCTCAGTCTGAGATATGTTGAGAGTAATTGTCTGAAATGAAGTCAGTTCTGTTTACCGTTTTCCGTGATAGTTATTCAGCCTCCTTATCAAATATATTGTCCAAATTCAAGGTATTCCTTTAGATTTATCTACAGTGATGTGTGATAATTGTAACATTAATGTTATTTGTTTTGCCGTTTTCATAGTGTGAATTGTGTGTGATAGTTGACTAATCAATTAATCTGCCTTGACGCTATATAAAATGTCAGTAAACTGTGTCAGCCAGCACTGCTACATTTAAATGTGAATATAATCATTTAAATTCTTAAACTGTAATAGTTTTTGTAGTCTGGCCAGGTCAGAAAATAGTCTGTGAATGTGGCATTGCATATTTTTGTGGTAGATAGTTTATGTACTGTAAATTGAATGCAAGTAGTACTATATATCTCTATTTTTGTGCAGAAATAAGTGAAAAAATGTAAGTTAAGTTGAATAAACAATTGCATATGTCAAAGAGATTTTGTGTTGCCTTGTGTGTGTAGTTTTGTTTTCAAAGTGTGTACATTTAAATTCCCTTTTTTGTGTTTTGAGAGCAGTGGGTGATTTGTGTAAATAAACCAAAATCAAAATGTTATTGATATTTTTTATCATATTGATAATCATTGATGAAAATGCTATTGATAAAATTATTTTAGAAGCTTTAAATGATTAAAGCTGGTAGATAAAGCTGTGATTAGCATTGTGCTTTATAAAGTGTAACAAATAATCTGTGATATCTTTGTAGTAGCAACATGTCTCTGGGGGCTTGCATGCTGTATGCATAAATGCACAATTTAGCATTCATTTAGAGAGCTCCTCTGTTTTGGAGTGTGTTATTGAAAAACTTAATCTCATTTCCACAATCTTCATCTTTTAATTTGCAGTAATTCATTATATTTGTGTGACGTTACTCTAATTATAAACCCGAGAAGCATGTTTATGGAATGATATGCCAGTCATATGCATGGTCTTCTTCGGGCCTTGAGGATAAATATCTGCTTGAGCATTTTCTGAGAATTCCATTTCTGAGAAACACATCCATGCAGAAACTGAAGGAGTATTTTTATGATATGTGTAACCAAGTGTGAATGAAATGGGCAAGTCTGACATCTCCTACGTGATTATTAAACTCGGAAGCGAGTTATGATGGGTACTACCCTTTAAGTGTGCCTGAAAAAATTCCACTGCTCACTTCAATGAAGGCAACAGGAGCCAAAATAAGTGCCCCACTTTTTGCTATGATCACGTCTCCAATTCAAGGATGTCCTTCAAGTCCGTAAATTGTCAGGCAAGGGTGCCAGTACACACACACATACATGCACGCACTGGGCCATTTAGTTAATTCAGCTTCATATTGTAAGGCCCAGAGCAGAGGCAGTATAGTGCTTTCAAAGTATTATCAACTGAGCTGTGTTAAATAAAGTGGGCTTTGGCATATAGATAATATAATTAATCACTGATGCAAATTGGTTGTGATTGTGTGTGTGTGTGTGTGTGTGTCTGTGTGTGTGAATTATGTTTATATTACATTGTGGGGACCAGATGCAATAATGTGGTCCCCACAATGTAAACCTGACACTTTTTTTCAGGCCCCGGAAAGATCTGTGACTGCAATAAAAAAACTAAAATATTTTGTTTTGTTACTTTTGGTTACAGCTGGGTGGGGGTTAAGGTTGTCGTGTTGGGATTAGAGTTTTCCCTATAGAAATGAATGGAGAGTCCCCACAAAGATACAATTGCCTATGCTGCCTTAGGAAGGACGACTCCTGCAATTTCTGTGCCTTGGTGTCCTAACTGGGATGTAGCCTAACCTAGCCTAGCATACTATACTTTATGTGTTTAAATGCTGTGTTACATGCCCCGTGTAGGGGGTTGAGGAGTAACGGAATCTGGGGGCTTGTCCGGGATTTTCTTGCAAGAGGTCTGGAACTCTGCACTTATTTTGACTGGAGTGTGTGGGTACTGATTATTACTGTGGACCGTGGCCTGATGCACCCGTGATTCTATTGAAAGCCGAGCAGGTTTATCATCCAAGCACATATTTCCCAGATGACTAGGTCGTTATGAGAAGATGAGCTGCTCCAGTGTATCAAAATTATATGGAGTGTAATGCGTTGGTGTCCTACCTGGGATCTAGCCTAGCCTAGCCTACCACTAATTACTCCCCCTGTCTCATTAAGAACTTGTTTAAAAATAAACAAATGATAACCTGAAGAATAACAGCAGAGATCTTAGTCATTATAACAAGTTTAATTTTTAACAGCAGTATTTATTCATGTTTTTACTTTGCATTGTTCTGTGACCAATGCTTTCCTTTGAGTTGTCATTCAGAACAGTTCATTTTTATAACAATAAACAGTACCAGTCACCAGAAAATGAAATCAGAGGTTTGGTAGAAGTCTAACTTAGGAACCACTGTCTCTTTTTCTTTTTTTTCTATTCACCCATGAAACTAATGATCCAGCTTAGTGCAAATCCAACACAGCTGGTGTCTGTCTGGCTAATACGTGGAAGATAAAAAGGCAGCTGTTGGGAAAGACTGAGCAAGGTTGTTGCAGTAATATGTGGCTATGAGGTTTGACGGTTCCTTCAAAGAGCTGTGTTTCTATGCTTTTGCTTTGTTCTGTGTGCAGTGCCACCGTAGTTAGCCTGTTGCTGGCTGTTGTCTGGCTAGACTGAACATTTCTCTAGTGCGGCCAGATTTTACTCAAATATTACTGCCCTGTAGATCTACACAGAAAAAAAATATTCCATCAAAAGTGTCGAAAAAACGAATACCAGAAAACCTTCCCTTGTTCTGTCCTTATTTCCCAAAATAATACTAAAACAAAACAAAATGTGCCACTCAAACAGGGAGATTTATCCACATTACGGGGACAGACACTCACTGGCAAAAACAAACCGGTGATCTGGAACAAATGTTGCTCTTTACCAAACTCCCTGTGGTGGCCAGGTTGAAACATGACGTCGTCACTGTGGAGGGAAAATAGCTTCTCAGCTAACAGAGGAAGGCAGATGTTTGATATCTATGACAAACCATGCATGTTGGTGTTTGTTTGGCTGTTGGGGGCAAATAACCATATAAATGAATTCCACATTGTTGATCTATAAATCATTTCAAGAGAGGTTCTCCTAGTTTTGGTGCCAAAAAAATCTTGGGATAAACTCTTTTATTTAACATTAAAATAAAAAAAAATTAGTGTGAGGTGAATGTCCACCTCCCATGGTACCCTGGGTTCTCCTCATTAGCCTCTAAAGGTATATATATATAAAGCCTTTAGAGGCTAATGAGGAGAATATATATATATATATATATATATATATAATATGTCCAACCCCAATATGACACACTTTCAGAGTTTCAGCAGTATAAATAAGTGATGCAGCAATTTCATTACTATATGATTCAACACATTTATATAAGTTAGTTGTTTGAAGCATGTGATGCTGTTTTCAATCTATAAAATCCATTCGCCTTCCAAATGCTTATACTGGTTGCCTGAATCTCAGGTAGCACAAGCCTGAACTACACCCTAGATGGACTGCTGGTCTGTTACAGGACACATACAGACTCACAATCATACACACCAGGAATTTCAGAGGCGCTGTATGGAAACCCGTACAATACAGGCTGGAAATGCAAGCTGCTCGCACAATCTCTGCCGTAATGACTGGCACCCATGGCGCTATAACCACACAGTAATGAAGTGCCTTCAGAGGCTGTAGCTGAGGCACATTCATGCAGCAGGCTGGGCCACAGCCTGCGTAGTTGGGGTTTAGGCTGTCCAACCCTCCGGACGGAGAGGGTACAACAGCATCTGGGTCCCTGCACTCTCACCCACCGCCCCCCCCCCCCGGGCTGCTACATGCAGCACGCGAGTAGATCAGCTAAGGCTCCAGGATTTCCCTATCAGCGTCACAGTGCAGACCTGGAGTGTGGTACCGGTGGGGGTGGCGTGATGTTTAAATACCCACCTCGTACCCCCCTCCCACCAAGGTACTCAGCAGTAGCAGGTGAGAAACCCCCACTCCAGAGGGAGCCCAACTAATAAAAGCAGGATAACCACCATACTGGAGGATAAGGTCAACTGAACACACAGGCAGTTTATTCACTGTTATCAAGTTATTAAACTGAAAGAAGCAAAACTCACATACAAAAGGGGGACTGCAATTAGCGTACTGAGTTTCACCAAAAATCTCACTCCCCTCTATTAATGAAGCACCAGCCCCTGTCACTATTGTTATTTATTGTTAATTCTATAATACTGCTGCAGCACTCTTTGTATTCTAACTTCTGCGCTACTTCATATTGCTATTTTGCATGTATCTCACAACAAATGTTGTATTATACAGCCAAGGAAAAAAAAATAAGAAACCATATATCTATATGATTTTTCAAATCCTGGTTTAATCGTGGTTCTGCTGGCAGAATCCAACACTGACAGCAGGCTGCTTCCAGGTTCAAAATTTCTATGACAGCAGTACACAAGAATATGGTGAAGCAGGAGACACTGGGAATGACCAGAAACCAGCCAGGTAAAGGGCAGAAGCGACTGTCTAATGCCAAAGATGGCCACTAAATTATCCGACAGTTTCTCATGAATTGTAAGTTGACATCAAGTGACCTTCAAAAGGAATGGGAAACACTAAGCGTAGGTGTGAAGTGCACTGCTTTGAGGCTCCTAGAAGCAGGACTGAAGTCCCATAAAGCAAGGAAGGAGGCTTTCATTAATGAGAAACAGTGGAGGATATTATTTATAGATATAAATTATTCACAGACGCACACCCATAAGTTGAGAACAAAAGACTGAACTGTGGTCTCTTCATTTTTTCCGTGGCTGAATGTTTTTAGATCACGTAGGCAGTATTTTATAGTTAGTATTCAATGTATTATAACATTACACTGTGCTAGTGATTGTCTGTAGTCTGTAGAGAAGGCATTCTAGTCAGACTTTCTTTGTGCTAATGAAAATAAACCCAGGAGCCTTAAATCAGATTGGAGATGGGATTGAAATCCACAACCCTGGAGGTGTGAGATAGTGTTGCTATGCACTGAGTCACTGTACCACCCTGAGCTATGAAATATTCTTTTCAATTAGGTCATGTTACCATAATGTATTTTGATGAAGTCCCTCTGTACACCAGTACCACGGGCATCAACCAAGAGCTTGCGGAGCTTGTACAATACACAGATTTAGTCCAGAAGAAAATTTCAGCTGAGCCACACCCAAGACTCAGTTGAAAATATAAATGGATGCTGAGAAGCAGCATTCAGACTGAAATCTCAGGGCTAATTGCTTTTGCTGTCCTTGCTATACAGCTAGAAAGAAAAGATTCCATCTTATTGTATTAGGATATCTTAATTATAGTTTACATTTTACAGTGAGGATATCTGATGATTATGATTGTGACATTGTTTAGTACGCAGCTCTATCGTTACCAGTTCCCTTCATCATCTATAAACTCAACTTCATCGAGATTAAAATTTCATCTTAGTCTATATAGCTGAAGATCACATTAACTCTAGAATTCACCAGCTTCAGTATCATTCGAAGTCCCTTGCATAATATCAGACTTTCACCAATAAACCCGAATGTCCTATTACTGGACATTTCATTCCACAATTATATACAATTCCAGTGTATAATCCTCACTGATTAACTAAAAATAATGTGGCTCCCTGTACACATCAGCAGCAATTCTAGTAATTTCACAAACAAAGAAAAATCACCAGACAAAATCTCTATTGCCTCGTTTTAAAACTCCTATACTCATCAGTCCTCCAGTTGCCATGAGTTCCCAATTTCATGTTGGCCCACATCATATTCACCAATAGTTCCAGCTACCTTATTCAATAAGTGCTGCTTGCTTTCTCTACCCAGTGACTCATTCCTGTTCAATTATTACATTTATTAAGTTCAATACGGAATGTTATATTTCCATTACAATTCCATTAGTAGCTAAAATGTAAAAGAGAAATGATTCTGTGCTTTTCCTTTCTGAATGTTTGTCAGCAGGAACAACAGCTATTTTCACATTCTCCCCATGTGACCATGCCATAAAGTAAACTGGAAAAAGTGGCTTTTGTGGCTGGGTACATATCATACATTTCTGCAACACAGATCATTGAAATAGTTAATTTGATTTAAATACTACATATTTTAGAAATGCAGGAAAATATAAAAAAATATTCAACTGCAGAGAGTGTAGAATTCTGTTGGGGGAGGCGGCTGTGAGCATTTGACTGACAATAAGTACATAAAAAGTAGGAAACACCTGCCAAAATAGATGATGAATAAACCTGAGGGAGTAGAGGGGCTGCATACTGTCAGATGAGAAGTGCTGCTTTCTAAGCTCCCTCCATATGGCCGGCTGACAATCTCCATCAAGGCCAGGGTGGGGTTCATTTTGGAAAGACTGAACAGTGAAACACACTCTGTGACTCAAATACCCAGAAAATAGGTTAGCTCAGGTACGATAAGTAGAATTTTTAATTGTCTTCCACATTATTTTGTTGTGAACATAATCCAGGACATTCTTTACTCTGATTCTGGGCAGTATTATTCATGGAAATGAACTCAATGCTTTTTTCCATTCATTATGGTTAGAGGCCAGTTTTAACTGCCTGGCGACGAGCATGATGACCCTCACAGGAGCTGCTCCTTCTCATAGATTCTTCAGAAGACTCAGCGGAGTGCTTCACCTCCCCATGTGCTTCGCTGCTTCGGCTGGATGGGCCCACATCTGAACCATTCTCCCTGCGCTGCACAGCTGTCCCCGTGCTCCTGTTTTAAATGATCATCTCAGTGCATCTGTGGTAGGATTACAATAGGCTCTACATGACTTTGTTTAAACGTCTCTCTATACACTCACCTAAAGGATTATTAGGAACACCTGTTCAATTTCTCATTAATGCAATTATCTAATCAACCAATCA
>JABFEA020000101.1:757179-768139 GCA_019775915.2 Cyphomyrus plagiostoma | reverse complement strand
ACAAAGCTCGAATCATTTCAAATTGGTTTCTTGAACATGACAATGAGTTCACTGTACTAAAATGGCCCCCACAGTCATCAGATCTCAACCCAATAGAGCATCTTTGGGGTGTGGTAGAACGGGAGCTTTGTGCCCTGGATGTGCATCCCAGAAATCTCCATCAACTGCAACATGCTATCCTATCAATATGGGACAATATTTCTAAAGAATGCTTTCAGCACCTTGTTAAATCAGTGCCACGTAGAATTAAGGCAGTTCTGAAGGCGAAAGGGGGTCAAACACCGTATAAGTATGGTGTTCCTAATAATCCTTTAGATGAGTGTATATGCCAAGTCCTGGGATGGATGACGCTCCACAATGCAGGTTTCAGAGTCAGGAAACTTTATTTCCAGCTAAATACTTAGAAACAAAGGAGACCATGATGAGTCAAAACATGCAGGCAAGTGATACAAGAACTAACAAAAACTTAAGGAAACATAGCAAACAGCAGAGTACAGATACAGACTTGTAACAGGGCTTTCAACTGGGAACAGCAAACACAATCAATAGCTGACAAGTGGACAGAGGATAGACAGCGATTTATATACACAAGAAACGACAGCTAGATGAGACAGGTGTGGGTCATTAACAAATACTCAAGAACTAGTGACTAAAACACCAGGAGGTATAAGAAATTCATGATGTAGGAACAACCCAGGATGGGGCACACTCACATAATTTGAGTAACTCCAAGTAGCCTCAACATGTTCTTGGACTGTAGGGGGAAACCAGAGAAAACCCCTCAATGACACAGGGAGAACATGCAACACACATGCATTGTTGCATTTTTCTTTAGCAGATCTCAGTTCCTTGTATCTCCTTTATGTGAGAGATGTGGAACTCTTTGTAAATGCATTCAAGTTAGTACTTTATGCATTATGAATGAAATGTGAATTAAAGTTTGTACAAGAGGATGGATACCATCCAGTGTGTGTTTTCAGGGATCCATCTCAGAATAATTAAAATAGTCAGACTAAAAATGATATTTTCGTTGTACCTTATAAACACATAGACCTTATGCCTATATCAATGGATATGAGTGAAATCCCCAAATTGGGTTTTGATAGCCTTTTCACATTATATTTTAATTTAATTTTTACACATCTAATTTCATTATGTTTTTTCCAAGAAAACTGACATATCTACTTAAATTTTTCGTCATTTTAACATTGAGATGTTTTTGCTGTTGGAGACAATTGCAAGCTAAGGTTTTGGTGAATAGGCTTTTTTTTTGTGGTCAGCCATGCATGTAGCACCACCGGAGTATTTTTTAATAAGGGCCTTAACGGCCTTACTCAAGGGCCTCCCAAATATGGGACTATTCAGCTAAGGGTGAGATTTGAATGAGTGACAGGCCAGTCACAGGAGTAACCAGCTGAACTAAGCATTGACTGGGTTAGCTTAGTAACAAAGCTAACCTCTGATTGGACTGGAGATTCTCTTAGGGTCTTAACTGGCTATTAGAATACCTGGGATTTTGTTACCTGAGAATAGAATTTGGGCTGTTTTATTATATCTGTGTCTGTGAGTTACTGAGTTCAGTATTGTAATTTTTAGTACTGGTTCATATTTTTATTCTCAAATAGATTTTTTTGCATGTTGTCATTACAGTAAAGCCCTTTGAGTGATTAAACACTGCTGTCCTTTGCATTTTCCCTACTAACAAGGAAACAGTCAGAAAATGTGTGAATTCTGTGTTTTCTTGTTTGATGATTGTTCCATCATCACAAATATTAGAATTGGCTAAGCATCCAGAAGCTACTGGGCATCTCGCTCCTGCCTCTGAAGTACTGAGCTCACTGGGTGGCAAAGTCCAGCAAAGGGAAAGCAGCGGGGGCCCTGGCCACTCCGGTCCGAAACGTTGGCTGACACACATTCCTCTAGGTGGGCTAATGAAGGACTGATGCTTCCTTCTCCTGCCATCAGCTCCACTTCTACCTCCCTTCCACAGTCTATACATATCACCCCTGGTGTCATTAAATATTGGTTTATGGGGAGAACGTGAGCCACGAATAGCAAAGCGTCTGTTTGTGAGAAGGCGATGCAGGAGCAGACAGTGTCCATTTCATATGACATGCAGGATGTGTTCAGTGTAGCATAATGCAGTGTGGGTTTGCTGAAATGGACGATACTACAGTGTTGGAAATATACAGACTGTCAAAATATTTTGAAATTGGACATCCATGTCACACACACACACACACACACACACACACGCACGCACACACACACACGCACACACACACGCGCGCGCGCACACGCACGCACACATGCGTGCACACACACACACGCGCACACGCGCGCACACACACACACACGCACACACACACACACACACACACGCACACACACACACACGCACACACGCGCGCGCACACACACACACACACACACACATATATATATATATATAAATACACATATATCCCGAAAGCCAGTTTTGACAGCCTCCCTTGGCCGCTACCCGATCCACAAACCCTGACATTTCAGGCTATGCCTGGCCTGGCCACCAGGCACTCGCCAAGGGGCCTCTCCCCCAAGCCTGGCTCCAGGTTGGGGCTCCGGTGACCCTAGTCTGGGCGAGGGAAATGGGACTTTGTTAGAATTTCTTATCATATGGTTCCTTTAGATTGCTCTTTGTCTGGACCCTGCCCTGGGACCTTTTTGCCTTTTGGATTCCCTACCAGAGGCTATTGCCTCGACAACATAGCCCCCAGGGTGACTGAGGCACGCAAACTCCTCCAGCACGATAAGGTGGCAATCCAAGGAGGGGGAGGTTGGGGACAATGAGTCTGAATGGACACTGTTCCGTATCTCCATGGTGGAACCGGCTGTACGGAGCTGTGGCTGCAGGGTGGTTGGTGCCAGTCGTGGCGGTAACCCCATACCCGATGGTGGACACCAGAGGTGAGGGGGGCTGTCAAGCTGAAGAAGGAGGCTTACCAGGAATTATTAGTCCGGGGGCCTCTGGAGGCAGCTGACGGGTACTGCCAGGCCAGGCGGAACGCGGCTTGGGCCGTCAAAGAAGCAATAACCCGGGCATGGGAAGCCATGGAAAGTGACTTTTGGTTGACCTCAAAAAGGATCTGGCAAACCATCCAGAATATCAGGGGGGGAAGCAGCTCCTGGTTCCTACTATTTATAGTGGGGAGGGGGTGCTGTTTACCTCACCTGGGGACATCACCCGGAGGTGTTTAGTAACTTATGGTTATGGTTAGCTTGATGAGTATAGGTTAAGGTTAACATAGTTGGGATTAGGGTTATGTACATAGAAATAAATCGCGTGTCTGTCTTTGTGTCTATGTGTCTGTCTGCATGTTCTCCCTGGTTTCATCCGAAGGTTCAAAGGCATGCAGGCATGAAGATTTAATTGCCAATGATAAGCTGTCCTGTTCTTCCTGCAATAGGTTACGCTCCATCCTGTACTAAATAAACAGTTATGAGAAATGGAGGAATGTACTTAGAGATGCATTTTTAAATTTTTAAATATTTGCGCATTACAGTTACGCAGACAGTTTATGCATGGTTTGAACTTCTTCATTAGATAAATGTAGTATAATATGGATGGATATTTTGATACTTACCAATGTCTGGCCTTATTTAAACATATTGACATATATGATTTTTTTCATGAAGCTAAGCATCTGTTGAGTCTCATAACATACCTTTTAACAATAAGGTGGTGAGATCAAAGGCAGGATCGGTGTTTTTTCAACCCCTTTAGAATTCCGTGGCTTATGGGAGCTGCAGCCTGGGACATGTGAGGCGACAGACATCAATTATGCAGCAGTGTCACCCACCATCAGAAGCCCCCACCCCCCAGGCAGAGGAAGCCCATTGCAGGCCCTTTCTTGTGCTCTTTGCCAGGGGTGTGATATTTTAAGTGATCGCTTGTTGTAGTGTGTTACGACTCTCAAAGTCGGAAAAAGGTGGGTCAGCCCGTGAAGTTCACGGTATTTTAATAACAAAATGTGTTAGTAGGCATCGATCTGAGCAGACGGGTCCTAGCTGGTGTGGCACCCTGGGTTAGCATCACGACTGGCGCCCCTTTTACCTGGCAGTGTGTGTGTGCCTCCTTAGAAGCTGGCACCCAGGTGGTCGCCTGTGTCACATAATGGACTGCAGTAACCAAATTGCAGTAATATGATATAAATGCAAATATAAAATAGATACACTGTAATTCTGTTGCTCATTACCCAATATAGCACATATAAGAAGCTTAAAATAGTCTGGAACATGAATGATTTTTTTCTCTTTGCTTGTTTTGTAAATTATTGTTCTTTATCGCTCTCAGAATGCATCTATCCAGCATTCCGGGGTAGCTTTCCCGAAAGCATTTGATTTTAGCAAATAATGAACAAGATAACAAACAACGTAAATAAAGAACAAGAGAGGTCAACATGAGTTTCCCAAAACCCTTTTTTATCCCAGAATTAACAAACAAACTTTAAGTAGGACTTCATTGGCTCCTCCTAGCCTCTATGGGACAGGGGGTCTGACTGATGATAACAGAGACGTGGATCCCACCATCCCATACCATGGTCACAGCGGACATATGGGAATGCAAAAATATATATTAACTATTTTTCATTACAAAATCAATAAAACCACACCAAAGCAACCACAATTAAGATCAAAGTTAACCTATTTGTTGAAAATAATAAAATGGGCTCAAAATGTGATGTTACTTCTTTGTAAAAAAAAAAAAAAAAAAGGCAACTTGGAAACAATGCACATAAATGTACTTGATGGTTGCATATCATGTGGATGTTTAGGCCTAGTGCCAAGAACCCCTTTTGAGAGACGCATGAGGGCTGCAAGTACTGTATGAATAGGGTTAAGGTTTCAATCCATTGCACCAACAATGATAGGTATGCCTACAATGGCATGAAAACCAATTTATAAGGCATCCCATCCTGCTAGACATTGTATGTAGTTGTGTGCATGGTGTAAGACAAACGTGATCAATGCCTGCATAGATGCCGGACACAGCAACCTTGCTGAAGTCATGCGGATATGTAGGTCTGCAGGAATCCACCAGTGGCATAGAAGCAGAGAGCTGTCAGAAGCTGCATGGTGCATTGAGGGCAACATTCCAGTGTGCTCCTCTTTTCAATGTATGCTGCACTAGACCAAGGGTGCTCATTATTTCACCCCAGGCCAGCCTATATTTCTCTATGAATTGTTTATTACTGATGGTCCACGGAGTTCATGGCCATCCGCAAAACAGTAGACTAGCAACTTGGCTTCCTGGATGGCGCTGTCTTAAACTTTGTCTTCAGCTGACTTGCACAATTCTGTGGCTTTGCTGGTAGTGAGGGGCTATTCACCATCCCATTTCAAAGGATGTGACGAAACAAAAGACAAGTTTGATTAGTTAGCTCATTATGTAGCCTACCAGAGTTGTTCAGAATTGTTTGATTCAATGTTGAATCGAAAAAAAGAATGTTTATCACTATCTGTTTTCCGCCAATATATGGTATGATTGGTGAAGTGAAATTTGAGATTAAACTTTTAGCCGGCATTTTAGCCTCAAACAACAAAACAACGCTGTAGCATGTCATTGTGTTTACATGTGGAAGGTGTTACAGTTACACGATGGGCACGTTCTATTTCAACTGTTTTGACGGAGCTTGACATCAAATATACATATACAAACATTTGTGAATAAATATTGCAAAAATATCAAGTAATTGTTTTCATAATAAATAGAATGCTGCATTTTGTTGTTGTTTCTAGTACAACTCCAGCCATTTTTTTTTAATTCTAAAATAAATATTTTGGTAAAACTTTCTTTGAAGCCCATATTCATAAAGCCTAATAATTCTTCTTATAATCCACTGCAACATTCATAAAGTATTTTGGACACAGCTATAAATATTTATATATACCTTCATAATGCATAATAATGGTCAGTATAAGAATCAAGGATGCTTTGTGCATTATGTAGGTATTCATAGTGTAATATAGATGAAATAAAGCATTCATGATGCATAATACACATGATTATAATGGGTATAATAACTATAATGTCATGCCTTTTTATGAATAGTTATAGCCATGCTTATAATACTTTATGAATGTACTAGAATGTATTATGAAAGTACATATAATGTAACACGATGACTGCTTTTAGTGAAGTGTTACCAATATTTTTTTCCCAGAAGGGTGTCATTGCAGAAGCAAATATGTGCTTTGTTTTCCATCTAGTGTGAATAATATTGATATTGTATAGATAATTAAGGGGGCTTTTTCATGGAAAATGTTTAAAATATATGCCTTGTTATGCACAGGATTACTCTGGAATATTTTAGCACAAAAAGCTGCAACCTGGACAAGCAGATTGAGTAAGATCTGTCAATTGCAAAGATATGTGATTCATTACCGTCTGTTATACTTATCCAAAGTCACAAGTCTGAGATTACTGGATGTGAAAAGCAATGCATTTTGGTTTGTTAGGTTCTCTGGGTTAACAAACAGCTGAATCTTGAGGCATTTTGATGAGTGCTATTGATTGGTCTTGAATAAAACCTTGACTCCTCTATGCCTGAGACCGTGGCAAGACCAAGTCAAAATGAAATTGATTCCAAGAAGAGACCAAGGCGGTAAAAAAGTGGTCTCCAGACCAAGACCAGTCTCAAGTACTACAATACTAATCGTGACTGACATACATCACAAAGTGATTTTGGACAGGTTTATACAATCAGAGAGGGTCATGCACTTGATTTTTTGATTGTTTCCTGAAGCATGCAGGCTTCCAGAAGGGCTTCCAGGTCTGCTGAAGGTACACAATCACCCAGCAAAGAGGCAATTACATTAAGGACATCCACTCACTGATTGCGAGGGAGAAGCATTCGAAGTGCCAAGACCATCCTGAATGGGTCGAGCAGGGGTCTCCTCCACTCTGGTTAGCCCAAGGAGCCTGGCTGGTGAAAGGAATCCCACTGTCACTCAGTGTGGAAAACTCAAAATGATGTTTAAATGGTCTTCATGTTGGTGTAAAGTTACATTATCAATGTGTGTTAGCTTTGGCATTTCAAAAACTCTCCTAAAGTCACCCCAGTTTTTGCAGTAGCCATTCAATACACCCATGTGTTTTTCCATAGCACACCCATGCTAACCAGTACCTCGTCAAAATATATAGTCATGATAATTATGTGAGCTGGTGGTGAAATTTAACAAATACATGGAATGGCTGGGGAGCTCCTCAACTGAGGTTTGGGAAACACGGCAATGTTTTTCTAACCTTACAACATGATAGCAGTAATAAGACATGAAAACAAATTTCTCAAATTGCTGTTATTTTTTGTTTTATTGCTGTTCATTTGCATATATTCTTGCATAATTCTAATTCTTATATGTCACAGTGATGGGACATGATGCTCTCAGGAAATGAGGTAGATGATCCACTCACAATTCCAACAAATAAGAACTTAATACTAAAAGGAAGTTACAAAAAGCACAAGGTAAACACAACCAGGGAGCAGGGCAACACAGAGAGCAGAAACAGGAACAGGATATAAGGGCCATCACACATAGCAACATCATACCATGACACCATCATGAGGGAAGGCACATAATACACAGACATCCAGGAAAAACAAGGAACAAGGTGTAGCCTAATCAATGAACCAGTTAAGTGAGACACAGGAGCAACGAGAAACAGGTGGACACAATAAGCCTAAGAACACAGAGAACTAAGAGAATTAACAAACACTAAAGACTAAGAATCCACAGCAAGAACTAGGGGACACACTACCAGGAACAACTAGAAACTAGAACACAGAAATAATCACAATAAACCAGGAGAAACTGCAGAATAAAAAAACAAGAAATAAACACTAGAGAACAGAAATCCAAAATTGGAAAACACACTAGAAACTAGGCACACTGGGGCTGAAGGGCAAGAAATAGGGAAGAAGACAGGATGGCCAGTGCCACCTGCTGGCCAAACGAGATGGGACACGTAGGGTAGGGCTGGACAGGCACTGACCCTGACAATTATAATCTATACCATGGTTATTCAAATCACGGTCCTCGAGGTCCGAGCACTGCTGGTTTTCCAGCCTTCCTTTACCTGTCAGTCAGAGGTGAAACCTCTGACCAATCAGAATCAGTAATTATGAAACTAAGTACCTGGGAGACCTGAAAACAAGGCCTGGATTTGGAATTGAGGTCCAGATTTGAAGAACCCTGATCTATACTGTTTCTAATTGAAAGAGAATTTACATCACAAGCAACTCATTTAATAACCAATAATTTGATTCAACTTATTGACTTTGAAATTTGTTACATACGATCAACATTTCGAGACCAAAAGCGTTGGAAAAATTGTACCTGAGTCCAACACAGTTGTAAACATACAGCATGTAAAACATTTGAAAGGTTCTGATATACAGTGATACCTCGGTTTTCAAACTTAATCCGTTCCGGACTCCGGATCAAATCCTGAAAGTTCGAGTTCTGATCGAATTTTTCCCATAAGAAATAATGGAAAACCAATTCATTGGTTCCCGACCCCCCAAAATTATACCTAAATATGTTTTTTTAAGCATTTAAACACAAAATGAACAGGATAAAACAAGAAGAGAATTTTTTTCTTAATAGCTTCCAAAATGATAATGATCTTATCCCAACATTACCCCTGTCCTACCCCGATAGTCCACTCCTTCTGTGTGCCACACCCCCTCATTAACCTTGTGTGGGATCCCCATGTGATCAGCTGTTTCAAGTGATTGTCATTAGTACTCTGTATTAAGTCCGCATTTCAGTTTGTTTCCCCAGTCCAGTCATTGGGTACATTTGACTTGCTTAAAGCAACGCATTCTGATCCTGACACAATGCATTATGGTTAGATGCATTGCAACCTCTCACCCGGCTGCACAAACTGGAACCGCCTCCGTGACGACACACCTTTGCCCTAATTGGCTGAAGAGTTTATAGTTACATGCATGAATGTTTGTATCCCAGGCATGTGTAATCTGCTATTTCTCCTGAATATCACCTAAAGCAGTGAGAACTGGTTTTCAGTTAATTTACCTGGTAAAATAAAGTAAATAAATGACATAAATGCTCTAATAGTACATGGAAGTTAGTGTTTTATTTATTGTTAGTTACTGTAATGTTGCGCTGCTTTATTTGGTTAATCGTCCAGTCTGTGAAGAAGGCATTCAAGTAAGAATTGCATTGTAGTATGACTCATTAACTGGCGTGTACAATTTATATTTGTCAGTGTTCACAGTTCAACTTCTGATATTCAGATCGAGTTCTAGGTCGAGTTCTAGGTTTCTTCGACTTTCAAGAAATTCGAGTTCTAGTGAGTTCGAGAACCGAGGTACCACTGTATAATGCAATATGCCATGACCTTTAATGCTGCAATGACATTGTCAACAACTCATGGTTATGAAGGAAAATGACTACAGTGATGTAATAAGTACTGTGTCTAAGACTCAACACAGTCATTACCATTTAGTGCTTTTGCCAAAACAGATTATCGAAAGAATTTAGTTTCCATTTCTGTGTTGTAATGTTCATTTTGTATCTGCAGAAGAAACAATGTGACATGGTTTGTCACGCCGCGCCGGTGAACCGCTAATGGGAGGCGATAGTCCCGACCAATACCGGGACTCCACGTTGGATATAAGCCCTGAAAGCACCACCGCCCGGTGCCAGGTATTGTAATGACCATTTACTTACTGAGCGTTACTTTCGTGGTCTTCCGTGTAGCTCCGTTCCACCCTGCTCGCCCTGCCCGACTCTCCCTGCGACCCGTCCCGACCTCCCTCCTGCCCTTCCTCCCCTCGCTCTTCCTCCTCGTGAAGTCCCCGTGTTCCTTGTCTGTGTCATCGGACGGACCACCCGGCTTTCGACCGCAGTGCCTGCGACCATGGCTTTGGATCCCGACCCTGGCCTGCCTGATCTCCTGGTTTTCGACCCTGCCTGTACGACCGCGACCCTGCCTGTACGACCACGAACCTGCCTGTAAGACCGCGACCCTGCCTGTACAACCACGACCCTGCATGTATGACCACGACCCTGCCCGCTCCCAGCTTCTATTGCCACAGTATTGTGCAATAAAAGTTCTGTTCAGCATCCCTCAGCTGGTCCTAGTAGGTTTGTGACATGGTTAATGTGACAGTTCACTTCCATAATTAATTGTTTTACAACCTCACACAATTGCTGTAGTAAACTTTTATGAGATTTAATGTCTCCAATTTTGCCACTGCATTCTGTGTTGTCTTACTTACTAGCACGTTGACAGCATGCATAGGAATAAAAAGTACATCTCTATTTTCTTTTTTTTAATATGACAAGAACCAAATGAGGCACTGTATCCAGCCAGTGATATATTGTATAATGCAACTAATCACCCACATTCTCCATAGAATCTGTCCTCCCTGCAGATCTACCCTGATTGGTCTCTCTATTACAGTCCTCCAGAATCATTTGTGACTGAAGAGAGCCATTCACTGAAGAAAACACAAATAAAATACAATGTTTTTTATTATTAATGCTGCATATAAGTCATTATTCAAAATAACGATTTTGCTTCCATAATTAGTCATATTAATTATAACATGCATGCCAAGTACCCCTGTAAAAAGAGTACTATAAAGTCAATGCCTTCTGTCAAAACAGCATAGAATTTATAGATAATATGCTATATATTAAAGCAATTTGCATTTAATGTTATAATTTAAATAATATATTTTACTGAATACTTTCATTAGCAAGGTCTAACAGTAGGGGTAATTTCTAAATATTACAGTGAACATTAAAGTGAATTTGCAAATTTTTAGAAATATAGTATTTGGGTTTTCTGTATTGGCCTTGGGGGGCGGCACGGTGGTGCAGTGGTTAGCACTGTTGCCTCACACCTCTGGGACCTGGGTTCTGGTCTCCGCCTGGGTCACATGTGTGT
>JABFEA020000101.1:726707-738816 GCA_019775915.2 Cyphomyrus plagiostoma | reverse complement strand
ATACGGCACAATGACCACAGCATCCTTTACCAAGCAATACACACTAACTGCATGTGCTATTAGAGGGGTAAGCAATCTTCTCCAGAAAGGGCCGGTGTGTTTGCAGGTTTTGTTGGGATAACCGTTCAATCAGTTGTTCAAACCCAGGTGTGCGAACCCTTCACATTCAGTCCATCAGTCCTCTGCGTACTACTCTAAGTACAGAGTTGCAGCGAAAACCTGCATGCCTAACGACCCTTTCTGGATAAAATTAGCAGATCTTGTGTGGCGCCATTAGCGGATGGATATGCTTTTGAGACTAATCGCCTCGGGACGTTACCAAATTCTCACGCCGATTCTGTGGGTAACCTCCTCCTAGAGGAGAAGCTAGCTCGATTCCAATCTTCACTTTCACAGGGATCAAAGCATCTATTTAGGGCTGCTCTTAGATTCAAATAGCTGATCATATCCTCTGCAGTCAATCCACAATAAACATTCCTAGCTCTCCCAGATAACAAGAGAGACATAAATTTTAGCGTAAGATTGTCATTCCAGTTATTAACGTCTGCTGCCAATGCAAACTGTTGAGACCAGTCTGACCAAACACGGCCCTGGCCAGTAAATGTTTCGGGCATAAACACGTGAGGTGTAACTGTTGTAACTGCTACTGGCAATGCCATTATCACTGCCCCCTTCAGCTGGTGCCTGAACAACCGCTGCCTGATTAGAACTAACTTCTCCAGGGTGTTCCATTATGAATATAGTTATTTTAGATCAAGTTTATAGATTTTTCCTTGCCACTAGAGGGCGATACTGAAACCGCGGTGAACAACCGATTTACCACGTAGTTCTTTTGAGCAACATCAGTCTTTTCAAAACCAAACCACTGTCATGCGAGTAAGAATGACCCACATCTATGGCTAGCCGTTTTAATATTTAATCAACTCACACTCCTATCCGTAGTTACATTTTAGATATACAAAATATCATTTCTCCTAGTCAAAATGATATTCTTACTAGTCAGAATGGCAATTCCAGATATCCACAATTGCATTCTTACTAGTAGAAAATGTAAGATATCTATAACTTGATTTCTCCTAGTTACAATTGTATTTAAGATATCTTTAAATCTTTACAAAGTATAAGTGGCCGTTTTGACATTTAACCGCTAGACTGGATATGTATTGCAGATAACTGTAATTCAGTTCTTCCTATTCACAATTGTCATTTCAGATATCCATAATTCATATTGACTCGATTAAAAAATAGTGACTAGCGAAAAATCTACCCACTTTATCTGGTGTTATTGGAGACTTTTGAAGACTGACGTGAAAACATTTATCGTTCTTACTCATCTCACTGAGCAGCGGTGCTGCCATTGGCTCCTCTCACGTCCCAAAGCAGTCACAGGTGGACAGTCCTCGCGCAGCAGTTTAACTGTTATAATCTTTTCTGCATTGACCTAAAAGCATGGTCTTTTCTGAGTCTCACTTTCTTCTGTCTAGTGCCGTCAGTCTGCCGAATGTCTGGGAACGACGGGCAGCACGACCTTCCACTGTCAGTATGACTTATGAGTGGAGCTTTGACATGCTGGTACAATATTCCTTTAAATCTCAAAATAGACACTGCACTGAGATATGCCTTTCATCTAGTGATATGAAAATTGAATTGTGGCTTTGCCGGTTCTAAGCAGGTTTTTTTTGTTTTATTGTGTCTCATTAGGTTATTAATGCTGGAACATTGTACCAGCATTTGTGGCAATGAAGTTGATCTCTGGGTGAACAATACCCGAGAATCTGAGCTCAGTCTGGATGTGAGTGCTGTCTCATCTGTGCTTGTTAAGTCTGATGTTAAAAACATTCTGTCCATTCACTCAGCACCACAATTTTTTTTCTCTTCTGAAGGGCTTGTCCTCAGTGACTGAGTCCTGTGTTGCAGGCTGCTCATGAGGAAGTGCCACTGGTGGCCAGGGAGGTGCCCTGATTATAGTCAGTACCAAAGTCTTCCCAAACTTTCTCCTTCAAAGGGCCTTTGGTCTTCGGGGGGAGGGTGGTGGTGGAGGGGGTAGGAAATTAATCGTAAAATTGGCAAAAAATAAAAAGGATTGGCCTCACAAAATCTCTGTTACTGTCTGTCGGTTGTGCTCTCATGTTTTGCCCGAGTGGTCAGTCCAGAGATACTGTCTGCCCCTAACTGAAAAGTTCTTGTTATGAATAAGGAAAGTTGTACTTATGAAGGTACAAACCCACACCTTCAGAATGATTAAACTGCTAAATGGGCTCTTTTAAAAGACGCCACTTTCACCCGACTACAGTCAAACAAAACATATGCTCTTGATAGTGGTTTAATGTTGATTGTTGCCATGATTGATGCCATGTAGCTGATGATGCATGGAAGACATTAACACAAAACTGACATTAACACAAAACTGACTCTGAAACTTTCCACGATGCCAGATTTTCTGTCAAAACAAAGTTAAAAATCTGTCCACGGCTCATTTTGCAACAATTTCAGAGCTTTTGGAATGTCTTCCTGCTATTTATGGGAACATCTGAACTCTGCTTTGGGTCGTCATGTTCACGGCGGGGAGTTCACTCATATGTGGGCTGCCGGTGTTCAGTCCGAGGTCCAGTTAGGGCGAACACTGTTTGACAGCTTGGCCTGCGGGGTTCTGGTGCGCTCGGCCCCCGTCATGCGTGGCCGTCAATGTTACCAGTCCCAAGACAGTAGCATGCTGCTCGGGGTTGCCGGGGGACGAGGCTCCTGACACGCTCACATATTGACGAATTGGTTTATTTGTGGGAGTCGGTATATTGAGCGTTTTACTGATCTGAGATCTGTATAAACAGTGACTTCACTGGTCACTGGGGAGTGCAGGGCTCTCGCTAATGACTCTCATGAAGAGAACACTATTCAGATCTGAATACAGCCCACAGAACAGGGAAACGGGGGAGGGATGGGTGACAGTCTTCAAAATTACATCCATGTCAAGCATGACTGTAGAATAAGACATCTGAGCCATATCAGGCTTTTTCTGTACCAAAGGCTT
Source organism: Cyphomyrus plagiostoma (assembly GCA_019775915.2). Classification (NCBI taxonomy): domain Eukaryota; kingdom Metazoa; phylum Chordata; class Actinopteri; order Osteoglossiformes; family Mormyridae; genus Cyphomyrus; species Cyphomyrus plagiostoma. The sequence continues at coordinate 735,788 of JABFEA020000101.1, read as the reverse complement.
TTTATTAAAGTATTCAATGGGCTTGTTTGGTAGAAGAAGTATGACCCAACAAATCTCTGTGTATCTCACTGTTAGGCCTTAAACATCTTTGATACTATGAGACATCTTGAAAAACTGCATTTCAACATCCACCTCAAACTGAATGTTGTTGTGTGATAAAGGCATTGTGTGTTCTAACATTTCCTGCACGGCAAAAAAAACATACTATAAATATGCCTCACTGCTGACCCGCTGTCCCATTTGTGCTACATGATGCATGTGTTTGTAGCCAAAGTCCTTGAGAGCTCATGATTCCCTGAAGCTTTAGGCTTGTATCATTACTCTGTGAGGAGAGTGCATCATAAAGACAGAGATGATCTGCAGCCCATGTGAGCACATCATGTGCTAAAAACAGAAAGATAAAACCATGCGCTGCAGGCTATATAGGATGTTGGCTGATTTAACTACTATGACGTTTCACTGGGAGAGGAACTACTCAGAGATGCTTCTGGAATAGTGACGTATTGCCCTTTACTGCTAAAACAGGCAGTTACTCGATAATCCCACCTTGAGCTGAAAAACATATGGGTGCATCCACAAAGCAACACGTGGCTACTTCATGTGAAAGGCTGTATCATTTAAATGGGCCTCATTCTCATTCAAGAGTCTCAGTCACAGTCACAGAGCGAAATGAGCGATGGACATCGTTAATGCACAGATCAGCCGGCTCTTTGTTGCCACACCATGCCGCAGTTGCCAAGAGCCTAGATGCTAATTCATGTAAATTAGTGCTCATACCTGGATACGTGCATAATCTTAGCTAGAGAATTGTTCTGGACCTGGAATTCCAAAAAACAGCCCCTTGCCTTGAATTTTCCAAAGGGTGTTTTGCCACATTTATGCATCCAGTACATTTACCTACCAGATACATAACAGCTTTTTTATTTTTGGAAATTAGGGTTCTGTAAGTGCACGCTGGTTATACCTAACCATTTTGTGTGGGCCTGTGAAATCACCAGCTTCCTCTAGGGGGCGAAGCGGAGCACGTTATGAGCTGAGGAGAGGCTGCTTTTCCTCCCTGCACTGCCTGGAGATCTATCAGCCACTCAATGCTTGGCAAGAGAGCAGGATGGGTGCAAAGCCTTGTGGGGGGGGGGGATGACTCAGCGATGTGTTAAGGCCACAGTCAGCGGAAAGACTATGTTAAGGTCATTGTCTGTGGGGAGTACTGGCATTAAGTTGGGATTGAATGGCGATATTAAGAACATAGTCTCTAGGAACAACAAATTAAAAGCCACAGTTGGGGGAATGGTGTTGTTCAGGCCACAGTTGTGGGGGACAATGGTGTTAAGACCATGGTCACAGTGAACAACTGTGTTAAGGCTACAGCAGGCAGGAACAGCAGTGTTAAGGTGACAAGTGGGGGGAACTGTAGTGTGACGGAGGTGTTGAGGACACCGGTGGGGATAATCACAGTGTTAAGGCCGTAGATCAGGGGAACAAAAACATTAAGACCACAGTCAAGAGGAATGGCAGCATTAAGGCTAGAGTTGGGGGGAACAGCAGTGTTAAGGCCACAGTCAAGGGGAAGTATGGTGTTAAGGCTGCAGTCAGAGGGAACGGCTGTGTTAAGGCCACAGCCAGGGGGAATGGCTGTGTTAAGGCTACAGGTGGGGGAACCACAGTGTTAAGGACATAGGATGGGGGGAATGATGGCATTAAGGCCACAGTCAGAGGGAACTGCGGTGTTAAGGCCACGGGCAGGGAACGGCTGCATTAAGGTGACAGGTGGATAAACCATAATGTTAAGGACAAATGTTTGGGGGGGTGGTGGCATTAAGCACACAGGTTGGAGAATGACGACGTTAAAGCCACAGTCAGAAGGAATGGCTTCGTTAAGGCCACAGGCAGGGGAATGGCTATGTTAAGGTGACAGGTGGGGTGACACAGGTGGAGGGAATGGTGGTGTTAAGGTCACAATCATGGGGATCAATGATGTGTCAGGGGCTGTGTTAAGGCCATAGCTCTGCTGAATGTGGTTTAGTTCAGCGATATGGTCTTTAAGATTGGATTTAAATTTTAATGATGGAATTTAAACAACAGGTAAAAGCAAATAATGGTAACAATAACGGATATCTAACCAAGGCATAGTGTAATTTGTCTGGGTAGCAGCCTTGTAAATCCCCTGCTGTCCTCCTAGACACCAGTGACATTGCTTATGAAGATATTCATTATCAATGCAGCTCAGGGCACCTCTGCTCTTTGCCTAAATGCATCTGGTCCAGGTGTTTCTCCTGATTTTGGCACCCCTTTAAAACAATATTGAACCTTTCAAAATACACAGCCATTATTTAAGGTTTTAGCAGGAAGCTGAGGTTAGGTCAGCTTCCTCGGTACATTGTGATGCTGTCCTGCAACCTACATACACACGTGTTCAGATGTCGACATAAATCTTTCCACTATTCGCTGGGATGTGATTCCAGACCCTGTGCATGATGGCAGTATAATTGCTCACATGTGTTTCCTACACTGCTTCCTTCCCCCCCGTCCCATAATGGCTACCAAATGGGGCCGTCTGCCCCACACTTGCTGTCGATGAGCACTGCTTTGAAGGACAGCCAGCCGAAGCCTCCCGTTGTTTTCAAGAGAAAATGGAATTTAATGCTTTAAAAGGGTCCTGCTCACATTTTACGGGGCACGGTGATAATTACAGTACCCCCGCCCCCCCCCACCACCACCGCATCCGAGGCCCCCCTGCTGTGGAATGTTTGTGAACACAACCTCGTCACTGCTGATGGTACCATTTATTGTTATGTTTGAAATGTCGTTTGCTAAATGACCGTCTTACAAGCTCTCCCCTGATGTGGAATTGACGAGTTTCCCGGAGAATAATATTGTGGTACCGATCATCAGCGTGATTTTTTTTGGAATTTCATATCTCATAAAGAGTGTAACTGATTTTATTCCGTGCCACTAGCTTACACACTGGCATGTACAGGTATAAATCAGACAAATCGTGTTGGAGTGCATGTGCACAGAGGTGAACATACCTGCCAGTCGTTTGACGAATGACTTTCCTTGTTTCCGTGTTGACCTCGGCTCATGGAATGTGTTCCTGATTCTGTCTTGAACGAAACCAGGCCCCCACCCTGCCTGGTCTGGCCTGTTTGACTGATGAGTCCCATGAGTCTGTGGGCGGGTGCCAGAGAAGGTGGGATGGATGAGTTCCTCACACTAAGCTGTATTACTCAACTATTCCCTTCTTCCAGAATCTTCCCCAGAGACATCATGCTTGGGGGAGATATATGATTGGATCTCCTCCCTACCTCAGAGACCAGGGCTGAGGGGCCTTCAAAATTAATTTAAACGTTCAATATGTGTTTGTTGCTGGAAAGCAGGATGAGTTATGATTCCAAGTTAGAGATTATTTTGTTTGCACAGGACTGAGCAGAGTTTCTGTCTGATGACAGCGATGGGCTCCACTTGTTTGTTTTCTGTAACTGATGGTCAGATCCAGCTAAAGGCGATGACCCCAGTGGTCATTCTTTAGCTAAAGCTAAGTTAGATATCTTATGTGCTGGTCAGAGTGGACTTAAAAGGGGAGGGTTTAGGTAGGGCTGTGTGATTATGGCATAAAATTCATATTGCGGTATAACTTAAACCATGGACGGTAGATGGTATATATTGCGGTATATGATTTTATCTATAAATTTCAATATAGGCCTAACTGTTTTTGAAAGGGTAACATATGTCCATAGCAAAGGCATTGTAGCAGGAAGTTGTATAGTAAACCGTTAAAACATTTCAAAGTAGTCATGAAGGTACAATATTTATGTAGCCTACCTTGTAATCTGTATGTTATAGAAATCTGTATGTTATGTAATCTGCAATTATAGAAAAAAATATGAAAACATTTCATGTAACTTCACTGGTTTTATCTTATATTAAAAACACAGGTTGGTTTTGTAAACTGTAGGCTATAGGTAAGCAGAAAACAAGACACAGAACTAGACTAGTGTTGTAACTCCATCTATGTTATTAGGCCATCTCTCCCATAAAGGTCCTGCCAGGCAGTGTCCTGCACGGGTTCGCAAATTTTGTTGAAACGGGTGAAAAATATTCTACTGTGTCGGATATGGGTTCGGGTAGGAATTCTAATCGGGTAATCAAAGGAAAACAGGTATAGCCTATAAAACCCAATACTGTGCAGGGTAGCCTAATGTACATTATTATATAATATTGGTTTTATTAACACATTTAATTGTAATGGTAAGGCTATGTGTGGGCACGGCAATATCAAACATTATTTGAGTTTTATTATTTTAACATTATTTGTTTTGCTTATTAGGCTGTTATTAAGCAACGTTTACATTTGGCTATATGCCTTTTCAACTGATGTTGCACATGTTTGTTGTGGCAATAAACTTTTTTCTTTAATTTTTAATCTGACTGATTTTCATTCGGGTGCGGATCGGGTGTCGGTATTTATTTATAGCGGATCGAGTGCGGAATATAATTTTATTTCTGCCGGATAACGGTTTGGATACGGGGTTAAGTATGACCGGTGGGGCGGGTGCGGTTTGTCAAAATCAAACCCGTGCAGGACAGTGCTGCCCGGTGCAGCAATAATCATATAAACAATTTTCATATAAATAGTAAATTATTTATTATTTGACGCGACTTCATTGCGTCATTTTTGCTGGCGAGGAGCGGAAATTTCTGCGGTATGATGAAAATCTATCCTGTTGGCCAAATTTATATCGTATACCGATTATATCGTTTATCCCGCCCAGTACTAGGTTTAGGGTGTACTCACACTTGCTCTGGTTGCCTTGTACCGTGCCGGAGCACATTTGCCCCCCTACCCCACCGATCTGCACTCACATTGCACTTAACGATCCTGTCCGAAGCACGCTTTTTGCAACTTTTTTGTGTTGAACAAAACATACAACCACGTTTCCAAAAAAGCTGGGACGCTGTGTAAAATATTAACAAAAGCAGAGTGCAATTATTTACAAATAATATGAACTCCTGTTTAATTGAAAATAGATCAAATGCAATATTTCAAATGATGAAACTGAGAAGTAGTATTGTTTTATGACAAATATATGCTCTATTTGAATTTGATGCCAGCAACACATATCGAAAAAGTTGGGACAGGGTCTTTTAACAGCACTCTGTAAATGTTTTTGCCTGATACAGGATTTCAGCTGCTCAACAGGTCGGGGTCTCCCTTGTATCTTTTGTTTCTTGATACATCAAATGTTTTCTATGGATTCTCTCTGTTCTATTTTAAATTAAATATGGTTTTATATGATTTTTCAAATCACTGCCTTCTGTTTTTATCATTCTACAGAGCCCTATTGCACAGCAGTAAGGAATTCATGATTAATGTTCTAATTTTATTGCTTATTTGGAGTAGTTTTGGGCAGGATGACATTTATCATGTATGTAACACAGTGATTTTTATTTATTTATGCTGCATCTATAAGAAGATAGTCCCACGTTATGGCATGGAGTGATCACAACTGTCAAACGAACTGGATTTTGGGAGTCAATCATGCTTAGGATTGTTTGTTTGAATCACTGACCAGCAAGGTACTACCCCCAACCTCTGCTCACTGCATGCTGAATTAGCTGCCCCCCGTTATGTTGCAACATGTCGCATACGGGTTAAATGCAGGGGATACACTTCGTAGTTGTGCACAGTGCTGTGGTGTGTCAACTATGACCACTAATCACCACCAAAAGAAGCTGTAATGGATGGTGCCCAAGCATGATTATACTCAAGCCTGTCATGCAGTGGGAATTTAAGTGTATTTTGAAATTTTCCTGAGGTGGAGTGACTCTCCCTGGCCTGGGAGTAGGGTGTGGTTGTGTCTACTGCTGCATCATTCTCCCTGATGATAAGGTGAGGCTCCCAGGGCATAGAGATGAGTTTAACCTATGACCCAAAGCTGACCCCCCAGCACCTCCCTCACTGGGGAGGGAATGTGATCCGATCATCAGGAATGTCCCCATCATCACCTTTCTGTACCTCGGGCTATAGCTGACAAATCCCAGCTAGAATGGACCAAGCATTCCTGGGGCCCCTGGGTACCATCACGGTCCCCTCATTTCATCATCCCCTCATTTATAAACCCTCAGTTACCTGAAGGGAGAGAGCCGAATTTGTGGACTTAGGGACAGGTACCTGTGTGTGTGTGTGTGTGTGTGTGTGGGGGGTGGGTAATTACGAATGAGAACAACAGGGAAATGAAACCATTAATATTAACAACAAATGACAATGGTTAATGACTGTTAATAAAGAACGTGATTTCTTCGGCAAGCAAGTCTCCATGTCTCTCTCTGCTTCCGCGATGCGTCGTCTCCGCCCGTCGCCACTGTGGCGAGAAGAAAAGGCAGGAGGCAGATGCTTAGCCCGAGAAAGGGATGGAGACTTTTTATTACTCACAAAAGAAAAAGAACCAGATAGAAAAGATCCGGTTGCCGCCAAAACCAAAAACTATATCCGGAAGTAGAACAAGCCTTCAGAACAAGAGCCGTCTGCCCTGAGAATTCTGAATGCTTATAAATCCGCTACACCACACTGTATTCTGTTTTTCCTTTAAAGTTTTTATTATTAAAAAAAAACAGAAAATTAATTAACAAAAATTAATATTTGGTAGACTTGTGAACGAATTAATCGAACTTCAATGCTTTCTTATGGAGAAAATTGCTTTGGTTCACGACCACTTTCCTGAAACGGATTGTGTTCATGAACCGCAGGCACCACTATATACATATGATACAGAAATGTGTATACATGAGTATTAAAAGAAGTCTTGAAAACAACTCTTTGTTCGCACTACACTGCACGATTAATATATCCGTCTATGCTCTGCTTTAGGACAGGTCAAACGACCAATGGAGTTGGGCTGGGCAATATGGCAAAATATTTTTTCACGGTATATATGTGTGGTTTTTATATAAGTCGATATCTATAATTACCACAATATAATATTCGACATTATTTTCTTAAACAGCTTCAGGGCGTAATAATTTGAATGAACGGCGAACTGAAATACATTTTAACGAATAAATCATACAAAAATAAACTTTGTTGGTGGCTGGGTGCGACACTAAAAAAGGTGGACAGTGCGTTTTATTCCTTTTTTCTCTCGGGCGCTACTCGTTTCGGGGGATCGCTTTGACATTGCTGGTAGCTTTGTGGAAAAAAAGCGGTGTTCCATTTTTAACCAATATAGGATGCGATTGCTCTCATATCATGGCTATTTGCTCCTCAAATTGTGCGTATTCTATGTGCATCTGCGGTGATATAACATCAGATTACAGAGCATTTAGCCCTTATATAGAGCACATGAAGTACGAATTATCATATACGTATATGTTGAAATAGACGGTTTCTTGTCACTGCTCAAATGCTCATTAGTTCGCATTAATGCTGTTATAACTATCGATTCGCTTCGCTTTTAAAGGTGAATGCGTACTTGCGTACCAGTTATGTGCAATAAATGTTTATACAGTCTACTGTATAGCCTACAAATTTATAGATGCTATGTAGTCCTGGGCTAGTGTACTGAATACTGCGGGAAGGAAACAGACTGAGACTGAGAAGGGTGACGCCAGATGAAACAGTTAACGGTACTGACTGGTAGGAGAGCTGGTCAGGGCTGTCGGTAAACAGGTAGGTCGTTAAAATAAGGGGTGTCTGTATTAAAATTTCAGGCAAAGTAAAATGAATTATGATAATGGATCAAGGTAAAATACAATAGTTATGTTTATTATTACTGTATAATAATGATTATGTGTTACATTATTAATTTTCTAAAGTAGGCTACACAAGAATTGGACTTAAATATAGACCTAGGGAACAGACCTCGTTTGTAACCTGGGGACTGTTTTATTTATAAAACAGAATACTACAGGATTTCATATTAGGATAATACCAACACCTACAAAAGGAGGGTGCCTCTCAGGACTTGAATAGATTTTGAAAGACGACAAGAATCCTCTGAGGATAATATTAAGAAAAGCTGCACTTCCCATACCGGGAGTCGAACCCGGGCCGCCTGGGTGAAAACCAGGAATCCTAACCGCTAGACCATATGGGAGACATATATTTTAACTTCAGAAGTACTGTGACATTCCTCGGTTCGGGACAGCTGGTGATAGTGCTTGCAATTGGACTTACGTCGGCATTTGAAGTGCCGCACAAAATATGCTTGGTTTGGTTGCTACCAGGTCAACTTGGCAATTTGAATAAAACCGTAAGTAATACAATATGTTTTGTCTTTGAAAACCAAACAAATTTAAATGTCATTCTTTGCCCTACAACATATAAAGGAACAATATATCACTAATAAGTGTCAGGAGTTAATTTACGTGAATGAGCTAACCCAAGGCAATTTGGTGAATATTTCATTGTGAGGAAATGAAAGTTTAAGAACTGTTAAAGGTCACTGGTGTTACTGGGGGGTAAACGAGACCAGCTCCACATGGGTGTCATGTGATACTCATGAAAATTTTAAAAGGTGATTTGCATGTAAATGAGGCTGGACAAGTCGATTGCCTCTATATTAATATGGACCCCTTTTATGCCGACGTCCATCAAGCCTTCAACAGATATTAAAGATATAAGAGACAGAGGATGGCAATTGTGATGCAGGGCCGGGTTTCCATGATGGGGGTGTGTGGAGGGCAGGGTGTGGCTCAGTGGATCAGGCGGCTGTGTCTGGTTAGAAGGTTGCTGGTCTGAAGCTGGAGTTTGCTATTGCAGGTACATTTCCATCAGGCCCCTGAGTAAGGTCCTTTGCACCCCCACCCCCTCCATAATGCTCTAGGGCCATTCAGACCAGTACTTTGTCCCTGTAGGAAACAGACCATTTAAATAGTATTGCTGCTACTTTAGTATACATATAGGGAAATTTCACACCATGATGTTACGTAAAATCTCTGCCAGGTTTTGGTAACTGCTGATTGTAATTCTGCATGTTTTCTTAGCAAAGCACCTGATACAGACAGGGGAGCCAACAGCAGGTGCTCCAGTGTTCAGTATGTATATATGTATGTATGTATGTATGTATGTATGTATGTATGTAT
>JABFEA020000101.1:706345-722477 GCA_019775915.2 Cyphomyrus plagiostoma | reverse complement strand
GGTGGTACCTTTGTAATGTTTGTAGGTCATAGGCTATGGTGGTACCTTTGTAATGTTTGTAGGTCATAGGCTATGGTATCACCTTTGTTATGTATTTCGTTGTAAAGCTATGGCAGCAGCACCTTTAGCTGCGGAGCATCTATATGTAGCACCTATGCTGTAGAGAAATAGCAGTACATTTTAACAATGATGCTGTGATAGACCCTATCAAGCATGCTGGAGCTTCAAACTTATATGTCATGAAGCTGATAGTCATATTCAGCTGGCTCAGAATAATTCAGAACAGCCACTATTTATCCACGTCAGGCGGTATTTTATTTACCCTTCAGGTATTTATCAGCCAACGGGCAGACTGTTTACATTATAGCCTGGGCTTGTTTGTGTGTCCTCCAGTAATCGCAAGAAAATCCCTTAATGGCCCCCAACCCCCAAAAAGCCCAGGGATCAAAGGCATTCCTGCAATACTCTTAATATTATATAGAGCATGGACTGGATCAGCGTCAGTGTAAAAACCCAGCAGAGCACGTTTTATAGGAGCTGTACGGGGTGGCACCCCTCACCCCCCCAATCTTATACCCCCGCACGACACTTCCAGCTGCCAAGCTGGTGACACCGTCCACAGACCTGCTTCTGTCCAAGAGTGATCTTTACACGATTTCTCACTATGATGCGTAACTAATACCGAGATTAAACAAAACACTGTATAAGATGTTATTGTGACACTACCTACGTGTGGGAGCACAAATACTTAGTAATACGTCAGTTACTACTGAAGTGCTGATTATGAACAAATATATTTTGTACCTGAGATAAGAGATGCGTCACCACTCATTAATGGTCGAACATGAGATCAGTATTTCACTTGTATTATTCATGACTTGCTCCTTCACTAGCTTTAAATTAACAGATATAGTGACAAGTGTAGTAACTGCTTGAGATAAAACATGCATCACAATTTATTAATGATGCATTAACATCAGATCAGTCTGTATCTATGACAAGTTTGTAGTTAATTAATACATAAGTAATAGTATAATGATATATTATTTGTGCCCCACCAAGTAGTGTTACAGATGCTGTTCTTTGCTAGGTAACTGCATTGACTTGCACCACATGTTTTTTACCTGAATAACTGTTCAAATAAGCCTTCTTTGTTCATGAAAAAAACCTGCTACTGAACACCTCCTGCTCCCGAGCTCCTCCTGCCCCTGAGCTCCTCCTGCTCCCGAGCTCCTCCTGCCCCTGAGCTCCTCTGGCTCCCGAGCTCCTCCTGCCCCTGAGCTCCTCCTGCTCTGGAACACCTCCTTGCACCTCCAAACCCCACCATGGCCCTCCACCAGCTACAGTAGTCTAGCTGTGCCACCCCGTAACTTGCTCCCTGCCACCCACAGCAGCAGATCCAAACTTCTTCAGACGGATCATAGAGCGGCGTGAGAATCGGGGCTGCGGGCAGGAATCAGCGGCACCTTCATCTAAATCATGTTTTTGGGTCACTGGTCCCTGTGGGCTGGCTATGGTGCCTCAGGCTCCTGGTGGAGAGCCACCAGGTAACAGACGCTACATCAACCCTCCTGTAACCCCCCGCCCCTGCTCACAGCCTCCCTCAGAGATGAACTTCACATTACCTCCTGACATTTTTACTCAGTTATGTATTGAAATAGAAAATCATTCAATTGCAGAATTTCTAAAAAGAATTGAAATGGGAACTGAATCAGTCTGATGGCTTTACCCGCACAGCATTCTGTTGAATAAACTGCCGTGTTTTCCATCTTCATTAATGCACTTCTGGTCATAGAGGAAGTCCCAGTAAACTGGGCCGGGTTGGTTCCTGGAGATAGAGCACGCTGCCCCGCCCTCGTAAATCACTGATAGGGGGCAATTTCTGCTGAGCCTGGATGAAATCGAATGAGGCCAGCAGGCACGGTCATGCATTAATGTTCGAGTTTATGCCGTGTACATTAAGGACGTGTCCTTCGTTAAGGAACGCCACATGAGGTGTCCAGGTGTCTCGTGCCGCAGATGAGATTCGTACAGCATGTTCCAGCCATTGCCCAGCTGTGACAGTGCCCCCTACTCTGCAGATGAAGGGATCCGATCTTCATAACATAGAGATAATCACTTTTTCTGCCCAGATCAAGCTCTACCTTGGAAATGTCTCAGTTTAGCCCTGAGGCACAACATAATTTATGGTCCAGTGTCACAGAGAGCAAAGACGCTTACACCTTACAGCAGTTTAAACCCTCCTGGAGTGTGTTAGGGTTGGGTTTTTCGCTCTGTTTTTAATGTCACATTATTCACTCCTTGACATACACAGCACACATGTAGCATAGCCACATCTGTGCTACCTACCCTGACATTTCGGAAGCTGAGGTCATGGTGCTCACTGGTGGAAGGCCATCATGCGTGATGCCACGCAGGACCCACTGACGCCTCCTGGTTCCACTCCCACCCCGCGAATCATTCACAGGCGGCCGCTGTGAACGGATCCGCACCAATCAGCCGGCCCCAGCCTGCGGTGGGTCCTCTAAGACATGCTGAGATCCCACAAGCATGCAGTAAAAGCTGCTGCTTGAGGAGATGAAGGGGGCCTGGCATTCATTTGCAGCGTCCAGGAAATGCTAAGGAAGGCGTGTAGCTTTTAGTCGTGCGGCAGAACCAAAGCAATTTGCAGGAGAGACTGAGGTGGTTGGTGGGGCTTCACACGTGTGGAGGGATTATTTCACATGCCGAGGATGTCTCACCTTAATCCTTTAGTGTTCTGACGGACACAGGGAGGAGCAGAGCCGACACTCAGTGTGCTGCTGCCAGAGCCGTCCTCAGCCCTCACTTCTTCTACAAAAACGCACCATAGATTTCTCTCTTTTTAAAACACTGGTGAGATTCCATGGGTTTTGTGTCTTGCTGCTCTGTTTTTAACACAGGAGTTTTGCACTATACAAAACGGACTTGTGTCACAGATAAATACACTTTCCATCATGATGAGACTCTCAGATGATATATGTTCGAATGAGTTTCCTTTTATGGACTTCTGAATCCAGCCTTTCAGATCACCCACGTCAGCCTAATGATGCTGATGCTGATGCAGTCTACTGGTCGTTACTGATCATTGCTAAAGCTTGCTGCTCAGAACTTCCTGATGAGTGTTAGATTGAACAGCAGAATCTTCATCCACTGTTCTTCACTTCAAAGCCCTGGAAGAGTCTCCTGGGCCTGTGATACCAGTATCTACAAAAACCTGACATGATGGAGCTCTGCTAAGTGCAGTGACAGGCAATGAACTGGGAGACCGAGTATCTTGGCCTTAGATTACATACCTGTCCCTCTCAGCCATCTTCGACAACAGGGACCTAATCAATGTGGTATTTTTCTCCTCCAGGGTTTAACCAATTTGAGGATCAAGCTCCAGCACTGTGTGAGGAAGCGTTACATCCTGGGCTGATTCCCCAACTAAGCCCCCCCTTCCCCCATGATGAAAGGCCAGGAGTCCCGGCGGGCGTGAAATGACATCTTCGTCTCATCAGCAACCCGATGCCTCCCAAGAGGAGTCTGGCGGGCGGCCCTTTAATCTTGAGGCTGTGAGGGTATTGGGGTGTGTCTCTGGAGGTCATGGGAACTGGGATTGCATGGTGCACACATGCACATGCACACACCCTAACACACACACTGTAGTGTGGTGTGTGTGCATGTCCAGGGGATTTGTGCTTGCAGAAGGCTGGTCTGAAACATTACAGGTTGACCTCCAGTGTTTTCTACCGCCCACATATGAAGTGAACGACTGAACCATCGTGTTCTGAGCCAGCAGAAGGTGGGCAGTTGTACTAGTGTAGCTTTTATTGACCTGGTTCTTAGATTTGGAAGCATTTTAATTGGAATTTACTTATATGCAATGATGAACGAAAAACATTATGATCACCCCCACTTGAAGCGAACAATCTTAACCGTCTTGTAAAAATGGTGCATGTCGAAGTCTGGGATCTCAATGGGACAAACCTGGTAAAATAAATATATATATATATATCCCCATATATATATATATATATATATTGAACAGTAAGCTAGCATTCAGTATTTGTAGTCAGCATATTGAATGTATAGCTAATGGGCAGGCATAAAGATCTGAGTGACTTTCACAAAGGCCAAATCATTCCCTCCTCAGGCCGCTCTCGGTAGGTGCTCACCCCCGCTGACAGTGAGCACCCTGGTGGTTTAGTTAGTTTACCATCTAATATATCCCAGACTTTGACACGCACTGTTCTTACTAGAGAGTCAACATTATTCGCTTCATGTGGACGTGGTCATGATGATTTGGCTCATTGGTGCATATTTGTTAAGAATTATACGTATTTATTAAAAAGACTACTCTTGTTTCCCTATGTCCTTTCAAATTATGCTTTCTTCTTATGTTCAAAATAAAAAATGATGTATATTGATTCCTTATGAAAATGTGATATTTATCTTTTTTTTTTACTTTGGGGGTTTTTGTACCTTTAGGCAGTGCTTTGCTCTTAAATACTAAGCATTTTTATTTTTATGCAAATATGAAATACAAAATATGGTTACGATTTACATCAACTGCTCCTTCATAAAGCATTATAATTGATTAATCATATAAAGTTTGTTATTATTGTATATTTAAGCTGTTAAGGCATGTTAAGATGTTAAGTTATATGTATATACTTTTCAATGTATTACGAATGCATTATAACGGCATTATGAGGTGTAGTTAATGTAAAACATTACCCAGAATATATACTAGTGTTCAATCTACAACACAAAATGGACCTGGGCCCCTGGGCGCTGAATTAGCTGCCCCCGGCTATGTCACATATGAGTTAAATGCAGAGCACACATTTCATTGCTTTGCACCGTGCTGTGATGTGTCAACAATGACAATATATCACTTTCACGTCACTTTACTTCATTTCACTTAAAAAACATGTATTATATTCCTTATAACTTATTTACCTTAAAATTGATATATATGAACTGTAACAGATTAAAACAATAATGCCTCATTAATGATTGCAGCGCCATGCATCATTTGCATGTCTCTGACATACAGTATATCCACAAACTAACATATCTACAAACTGTATGACACAGAGAAAAGATAAATCTGCCACTTTTAGAACATATTGTATGTCGTTCACAAAAAGACTGGCACTGTTTTTAGTACGTGATAATTGAATTCATCGGCTCTTTGTGTGATACGGGCAATACGCCCATTGCTCGCGGGCCGTGTTCAGCACAGCCTTCCTGAACGTCACACCCAGACACGCCTCCTCTCTCTGAAGCTGCTCAGCGACATTTAAGAAGAACATCGCACACGTCCTACTTTTTCATCAATAAGAAGCTCAGCTTGATCCATGTCTCCATTTCCGGACACACACGCACGGATTGAAAAACGCCTGCATAGTCACACGTGTGACAGCTTCAGGCTCATTCCTTCATACATGGCACCCTCTGCATGAGAGATATCTCCATGTCTGAGGGACCCATCCATAAGAGCTACTGCATGCCGCTAGCAGACAGATGATGTCTCTGAGGTCAGCATGTCTCGATTCATAATCTCTCGATGAAATGCGACACAGCCTCTACTGTATAATACGTTAGATTGGTTGAACAGCTGTGCTGATTTAATAGCCAATCAGGGGGTTCTCCCCTGCTGCTTAATGTTGTGTCATTGGCTGAGGCTCCCCCCCTCCCCCCAGATCTGGGGGGCTGTCTGGGGGAGAGGACACTCCATCGACTGATGAAGATGGGCATTAATGTACCGCCTGCTATCAGCAGCTTCAGCTTGTCTTCATCTAGAGATGCATGTTGTAACTGTTCACCTGTTCTAGATAAAAACATCCCAGGTGCGAGTCCTCAGCACGACAACATGCCACCCTCCGGCAGTGGTGCCAGAAAGAAAGATACCAAACCGAGTAACCTGTAAACAGCACCGGCCAAGAGGCAGTGAAGGTCCATGCCATGCAACCAACCAGCTATAACCAGACCATCGTCAGACACCTGTGAAGATTACAGAGGCATTTCCAGTAATCCTGGTCCTTCCTGCGGTCCTGCATCACACCTAAGTGAAGAGAAGTAGTTTAGGGATGGCCTTGGTCATGCACTGTATGGTCGTGATGGAAAAAGATGGATGGATGGCTGGATGGATGATGCACCTGAAGTAGAAGGACCCCAAGCTCCCTGTGCATCATACGCTGAGTACAAGGCATACAGCCCAAAGACTAGGAATATAACCCTTGTCCATAACTGCATACATGCATCCTAAAGTCCTCTGACCATGATTATCAAGCAGCTGCCGTTCTCTGAGTTTAAATTAAAACACGAGGCTGGTGAGCCTGGTGCCCGTGCCTGACTGAGCCCCTGGCGCTGCTCCGCGCTCTCCAGCCGGGCGCAGCCTGCTTCTCATTATCGGCTCTGTGACTCTGGCTGGACTCAGACCCGCTGGAACCACCAGTGATGAGCTAACTGCGTGCAACTGAACCAGCCCTCTGCCGTTACCATTTTCGACAGACACATTTTCCAAGACGGTGCCCATTCGGTGCCTAAAGCAGAGACGACAGCATTTGTGGTTTTATGTCGGGGTTCATGCTGAAAACCATAACAATGACACTTCTATACATATGTGTGTGTTTAATTTACTGTGGGGCTTGTGTTAGTGTCTTGGTTTGGTCTACGATCTCCCTCTCTCCTTGAAACCCAAGCAAAAAGCACCTCCGACCAGACAGGCCGGATCCGGAGATCTAACCAATGAAACTCACACCCCGAAAACAGCTCTGCCGAGCAGATCTGAGGAGTCGAAGGACCCACATGCGGAGCAAACTGAACCCATTCTCACACCATCCGGCATAAACAATGTATGAGTCATATCCCATTTTTGATAGCAGTTTCCCATTGAAATGGGTGCACTTTTAATTAAAGATGTCAAAATTATAATAATTTTTAAGGTTTTTTCCAGCAAAAAAAAAAATATTTATGCGTTTGCTTACTGAGAGTCTATCAGACCTTAACCTACCCCACGTGGATTTCATCCCTGGTCGACAGAAGTTACGCCAGTGGCAAGCGTGACGACAGCAGCAGCGGCTGGGTGCTGGTGATCTTCTCTTCTGCAGTCCTGTGGCAGACTGGTCACCAGGCCCCGTGCTGACAAATACCACAGCTAATGAGATCCAGCCGGCCGGATCTGGGATAAAGAAAGCCAGCTGTGGGTGGCCTGCATGGTTTGTTTCCGAGGCGACAGTTCGGGTTTGGGTAGGTCCACGGTTCAGTGGTATCAGTATTTGTGGGGTTTCTCCCGCAGTTGGTTGCTCAGTTTTGTGCCCCTTTCCTATGAGGCCCATGACGGTCTGTCACATTGACTTTTGATGGCAGTCTTTTGTCTCAATCCACTGCTGTGCTTCTATCTGAATTCCCCCCCGAACCTGGAGCGACTCTCACAGGAACGGCTTCTGAGGACCCACAGAGCAGCTTCCCATACGACTGGGCTGACATTTCGTATCGTGAGGCATACAGGAAATAAGAACGTTTCTACCCAGGCTGCTAGTTCAGAACTGGAACTGATTTAACAGCTTAACTGAAGCCTTTAAAGATTGGCAGTCTTCACTTGTGGGTCAGGGCTTGATCTCAGATGGGTCTGGGACTGTGCCAGTGAGTCACACGTCGCAGATCTACTCCAGGCCAGACGGCCATTCCAGAACCTGTCCCCAGCTGGGCGTCCTTCTCGCCGGACCCGCTGCCAAAGAGCCTGAGGCGCAACAGTCTGCCAGGGCCTGGAAGCGAGTCGAAGCTCATCTACGGCACCAGGAAGTCTCTGCTGGTGAAATGCGGTTCCGGAGTTTGCTGCAGTTCAAGTGCTACTCTAGCTAGCAGAGACACATGAAACATCGGGAGACACCAGAGACTGCTGCTTTCCAACAGATTATCCAGTGAATGTAAAGATGGCGCCCATGTTGAATTCTGTCCTAAAAAGAGCTTTAGGAAGCCAATGACATAATTAATTCAAAATGGCTCCCATGGCCAGCACCGATAAGGCCTCCGACTTTAATATAAAGATAGTAGCATCTATTTAACTACCTAGGTGACTGAGAAGCAACAAGGAGAATTGGGAATTGGTGTCACCTTCGGACAAACGCCTGTTCTCTGATTTGGCTGCACAGGAGGTGAGGAAGCATTACATTCAACCCCCGCTGCGGGTCCATGGTACACATTTGCTGCCATGTTGGGTGAACTACAAGGAACAGCAGGTCCAACTGGTCTTGATATGGAGACCCTGAATAATAACCAGTCGCCCAACGTATCTGCATCTTTGGCTTTAAGCGGCTCCAACTACGTCGAGACAACACTGAGAAGAACCGTTTCACACGGGTGAGTAAGATCCCCACTGCCAGACAGGCCGCTTTTTGACTCACTCATTAAAGTCTCACGAGGATCACGGCACACAGATTAAGCATGCATAATACATCACAATGGGGTTCTGGTGTGCGCAGCGTTAACTGTTAATTAAACAATGTGGCACTTTAATATTTTGCGGAGCACAGTGCTGAACCATATGGACAGACGTGCCCAGGTTCACGTGCTGAGGTGATTTATACGCTGGTTTTTATGACCTGTGTTTACTAGGTGGATTTTGTTTTTCAATCAAAGTGTGGATGGCATGGAGTTGTTCCGCCCACTATGTTTTGTGTTGTCACTCAGGATGACCTTCATTAAAACATCTTGCCTTTTCTGTCAATGTTTATGGCTGGTCTTTGTTAATCTGAAGGTCCAGATTCATTAGTGTCATTAAACAAAGGTGCCTATCTGCTGTCAAACGAGTCTCAAACAATCTACTTTCCTGAAACAGCTTGTGGGCAGTCAAGAATTGCAGTAGAGATAAAACTGCTAAAATTCGGCAAAGAGGAGTTTAAAGGTGCATCAGAAACCCTCTGAAGCTTTTAATGATCAGATGCATTTTGCAGAAACAGGCATGTATTCAGGTGTTTACTGTTTACTTGGAAAAGTCAGTTTGAGTCAATTTATTTGATGAAGCCAAAAAATGCAGACTGAGCTGTGCATTTGCAGAGTGATGCACCTTGTGGAGGGACTGTGAGGTCATGGCATCTCTGTGAAAAGCTGCCTGTGGCACATCTGGGTCTCCTTGGGGGAGCAATATATGACGTAACATGCATGGTGACCAGGCGAAGCCCAGACAGTGGGCGGAGTGCGGAGAAGGTGTGGGTGTATTTAGTGAACCCCTGTCATGCAGGGAATTTACTGGGCGGCGGGGGGTGGGAGGCGGAGGTGAGGTGGCCAAAAGGTTTCACACTCAAACATCTCCCGCTAGTTTTAACCTGCAATCGCTCTGGCTGAACAGCCAGCTGAGGAAACAGATACAGTTATGAAACGGCAAAACCTGAGCCCTAGATGTTTCAAGGCACTACAATGATGAAAAACAGGGTCAGGATTTTGGAAGACGTGCTCCACACGGGGGCAGGTGTCTCCTGAAAATACAACGTGAAGTGACTTTTCTGAAGCTTTCACTAAAATAATTCATGAGGGTCACCATAGCAACTCATAGATAAACATGGAGCTCCAGAACACTGGCTCACATCTCACTCCACACAAGGACAATGAACAAGCTACACATCATTTTTCTATTGGAACTATTGTGAAAAACCATCCACTCAGTGTTGCCAGAAGCTGCTGGCACACCTGTCAGGCCGCCACATGCCGGGGGCTGGGGGCACCACATCCATCCACCACTTCTTAACTTCCTCATATTCGAGACACCTGACTTAAGGAATCACCTATTACACAGAGAATCGCTATGACAAACCCAGTCCGGACCCCGCCCACAGCCAAGGCCCGCCCAGACACTAAACTCCCCCCTGTCCCACCCACCTCCAAAACCGCAGCCTACAGGTTTCCGGAGCCACAAAACTTCCACTCTACATTTTTATTGCAGAGCGTGAAAATAACCAGCCATGGAGCTAAAGGTCTTTGTTACCTTTGATTTCTGAAGCTAATCTGTATTATTAGGTCTTTTACAGCATTTAGCTTTGGCACTGGAAATACTGCACTTTTACCAGACAGAGTAGCATTTCCCCTCTAAAAAAAACAGTCTGAATTCCTTTGTAACTGGACCCTAGACCACAGAATCATTTACATTTTTGTGGATTCAGTCTGACAGATTCCCCAGGAAAACTGCAGTGAGCATATGGGTTTAGGGGAGGGGGCTTCTGGGAACCCCTTAATATTCAATCAATGTCAGTATTTTTATTTAGTGCCCTTATGTCCCGGCTACAGAGAGCTTAATGAAGGTTTTTCAACCATGGAAATTAATGTTACAAAAAAACAGCGTCAGTGTGTGCGCTAGAAGAACACGTCACTTTGCCACACCCCATCGATCCTCTCCAGTGTCAGGACACCCAGGCTCCATGCCAGGGTCACAGACTGAGCAGGGTGGGGGCTGGACTAGTGTAACACACATTTTATCCATATAAATGAAATAGAAAATATAATGATTAAGCCATTAACATATTAACTGAGCAGCTGGGAAACCCAAAGACACTCGAAGGGTCAATGGCATACACACACACACACACACAGGTTTGCAATTATATCTTTGTGATATGGAGAACACTCCATTCACTCCTGCCCAGCCCTAAGCATAGGCAACAAAACAAAATATGAGACCTTTGGCATTTTTAGTTTTTTGACTGCGTTCACAGATCTTTGTGGGGATCTGAAAATGGTTCCCACAACATAAAAATAACAGGTTTTTATTACATTGTTGTGGACATTTGATCCCCACAATGTAACACAAACATAATCCACACGCGTGCACACACACACACACACAGTCTCACTGTCGCAATCTTATCCTGCTGAGCTCTCCATGTAACCTCTGCTATTTGTTCTTCCGTCCGAATGGCAATAAAGCCGCGCCCTAGATGTAGTTTCATGGCTAAATCTTCATCCTGTACATTTATATTTACTCAACAGGATTCAGTGTGGATATAGTCACTGAAGCCAGGCTGTGAACAAAATCGCTGATCTTTTACCAAACACAGAAACATCATCAGTATAGTAATTGCAATTCTCCCACGAGGGTGTGTCCATTTCAACTGAATGTGTAATCTATCTGGTTACACCCCCCAACATAATTCATACAATACGGTCTCTGCACAGTTATACCCTGAATGGCAACGTTTTACACTTGAAGCAGTGGAGCCATTGAAAAACGAGCGATTGGCTCTCAGTACAGGTATAATGGGATAATTACGTTGGTTAATCCTCCCTGGAATGAAAAGCACAGGACACCGGACCACGGCGGTTTTTCCTTTAGAAACAAGTCGAGGACTTAGGGGGTCCTTTTAAGTTTCTATTATATTTGTCCACGATAACTGTAATAACAACCCGCAGGGAAATTAATACTGAAGAATTAATGTTTTGTAAATCCACACGAACTTTTTAACACTTATTTCCTCTGGAGATGCAAACCGTTCAAAATAAATCAACAGCAGAGTATTTGAAGACTGTCTAGCCGCTTCTATCTCGCCAAAACTAATTTACTCCGTAATTGCTAAGTTAATTGAATTCACCCTTTCGTTTTGTCTGGAATTGAGACGCGAGTAAAGCAGTCCAGGCCGGGGCACGTTTCCCAAAAGCATATAGCTGCTAACAATTACTTAGTTGGGACCGAATGCCTGACGGGTTTTTTTAGGAAATGCAACCGCGGGCGGCCTTTGAGGAGCGCATGTGGAGATCGGGGCCGCCGGGACTGCGCGACTCTCAGACCGCCACATGTGGCCCACAATGCGCCGGAAGTGTGCACGGAGCAGGGCGTTTTCATATTCACAGGGTTTGAGCTTTTTAAAAAAACATTAGGTAAACTGGCATGGAAGCAAAAATCTGGGAATTTTTAGAAACTTAATTTGATCAGGAGTTCAGTGTCCCAGTGTCCGAAGGGGGGCGCTGTTCTTGTAATTATTCTCCGTGCAGATCCATTCCTTCGCCGCCTTTCTGTGTGAATGCAGGAAAGGGGAGGGCCAGCTCAGCTCGGCTCGGCTCGGCTTGGCTTTCCGTCGGGTATATAAACGAGGACATCCCACTCTCGGCGAAACAGTTACGTTGTGAGGGGCAGGTGGACGCTGCCGCTGTCTAGGGGGAAGATCGGACTGCCTTTGAGTGTGTGGACCTCTGCGCTTCCCAGGACTACCTGAAAGCAGTAAAAACACATCAATGAAGGAAAGAAGACAGAGCCAGAAACTGCCGCTTAAATCCGGAATGGATCCCAACCAGAGTGTGAAATGCAAAATAGTGGTAGTGGGGGACAGCCAGTGCGGCAAGACGGCGCTGCTGCACGTCTTCGCGAAAGACTGCTTCCCGGAGGTGCGTCCCCGTTTGCTTCTCCATCGTGTCCCCGTGTCGTCCGCTTACTACGCTACAGACCTGTTGGCGCGTGACGAACGCGAAATCAGGTGTTAAAAAGTTTCCGCGCGTGTCGGGGCTCGGCTCGGCTGATTTACTCGCGTCGGCTGCTTTACAGCCTGTGTGTTTGCAAAGTGCTATTTGCCTCAGTTGTACGTCGCATTGGACATAAACATCTGCCAAATTAAAATAAATGTTGTAACTGGGATTGGATGTAGTCGGTATGAACTGTTCACTAGCAGTTAAATGCGGATATAAAGAACATATAATTGCGCTAAGCCAATTTGGCCCAAATTCAACAGTTCACTATACTTCTATCATTATATGATGTATAGCATAGGTGAAGAAAGCACCAGAGTTTTGTTGTACATGTATAATGACAAAGATTTTATTCCGTTTAGATCCGTGCAGTAAATCGGCGGCACATTGCACAGGTTGTGATGGGAGCGTATTCGGTTGGCTTGCTTTAATGGTGACTTTATTTTCTTGTCTGTCTATCCAGAACTACGTCCCCACTGTGTTTGAAAATTACACTGCCAGCTTTGAGATCGATACTCAAAGGATTGAACTCAGTCTGTGGGACACCTCAGGTAAGGACTGGAGCGTCGTTGTGAAGGGTGGGCTTTGCGGTTTTGGTTTGGTTAAACTTCATAAACTAATAAACTCTGCAAGAGTTCCCTGGGCTCCTTTAAAATGTGTAGTACTTCGGTTATTGCTTTGTTCCTCTGTTGTCTTTCTGTACCAAACTCGAATGCGTCCTCCGGTGATTTATTCCAGAATTTTTTGCGTCCTTTTGTGAACTATGAAAAACCCTTAATGTGTTTTGACAGGTACCTTGTTGTATGTGAGGTTGGGATTAGTGACGATGTGGTTTTAGGTGCCTAGAAACTCAGGCAAAATCTCTCCCTGCTTCTTGCTTGTTCTCTATTCTCAACTCGCGCTGTACCGGGGGCTGCCGCTCTTTTAGTGTGATCTGCTGGTTATTTACCCAGCTCCTCTAGCCCCTGGTGACCCCTACAGTCGCTTAAGGTGTATTTTTCATAACCGACGCTGAGCATTTCTCAGCAGGGCAAATATTTCAGTGTTTGCTTAAACCATGACTGATGCCAGAGTTCGCGGGGGACAGCATGAAATCAATCGGCAGTTTTGACTGGGCACCGTGAGAAATGCTTTCCTCAGAAGATGGTATGAGTGACTCCTGACCGCTGGAATGTCAGGAATGGGCCGACCGTGCGATGGACCAATAGCTTTGCTCCCAGCCTGAGCGCCGCCCACTTCCCCGCATGTATACTCGGGGCTGGTCCTGTGCGCCACTGGTGATGGGTCTGGCACTTCCAGTGTCCATTATGCGAAGCCCCTTGACCAAATGCTCTGTGGCGAATCACCCTTTGATCTACAGATGAGTATGTTGGCTTCCCATTAATTTTGGAAAACTTGTGTTTAGCACCAGGCAAGCGCTAAACTAATCTGAGGCTTTCAATTATTATATTATGGGCCCTAGACTCCGGCTCTGTGATTGATTAAAAGCCCTGCCAGATGCCTGCCCAGCCTGAGATGGGGTGGGGGGGCTGCCTAATCCTCGAGTGAGCTTCCCAGACACGACTGCAGCATTCCTGGGAAGTGCTGGCACTGTGCGCTGGGAAGAGTAGAAATCCCATTGAGGTTCCTTTCGCTTTGGGATTTTGGTTGATGAGTGACTGATCCATTTTGAATGCTGAGAATCCGGGGGGGGGTCGGTGGGGGGCTTCCTGGGAATTCCCACTGACATCGGAGCAGCTTGTCACCAGCATGGGACGTTGGGTAGAAGGCGGTGCTCCATGATGTGAGGCTGCTGGGGCCCCCGTGTCCGAATCCGAGACGCGGCTCGGCCCTGAGCCAGGAACAGCTGCTGTACGTGAGCGACCCTACCCCCCCACACACACACCCCTATTGTTTGGGCCACAAAAGCCAGGGACTCGTCTGGCATTTGACAGTCAAGATGGTCTGGAAGCGGGTGGGCAGTCTTGGAGGCGACTAGTTCAGGGGGGGCTTTGTGGTCCCCTCCCCACGAGGGTCATTGTTAGAGTGGAATGTTCCCCGCCGCTCTGAAAAGCACATGTGAATGGATCCAGCGGCACAGCCACGTCGGGAATGAATCTTGATGTTATCTTTTGTCACAGAATAGCTCTGCGTTATGCGTGGAATGTCGGTACTTTTAAAGGTCAGGGATATCTGGAGGAAGGTCATGGGGATCTTCTCCAGCAGATCTGCAGCTCCCCATGATCTCCGGTAGTGAAGCACCAACAGACTGAATCCCTTCAGACCTGCTGGTGTAGTTGCTCTGCCGGCACTTGTGGCTAAAACCCTTTGTCTTCTCCCCCAGCCCTACCAATCCTGGGTAATTAATACCGCACTGCCTCTGGCTGAGCAGCTGTGGGATTGACACCCCCCCACCTCCCTGAGGCGACCTTGATCAATGGTCCCCTCCCCACTGTGCCACACCTCTTGTTTACGTAGGAGTTGGGTGGGGGGGGGGGTCTCCTTGGGGCAGTGGCAAAGCCCTTTGTCCCCCGATTAGCTGTGAGGAAGTTAATGAGCCTGCTGACACCTCTGCCCCCTCCCTCAGGTCAGTTGGTTGGTTGTGATTGGCTGTGATCTGTGTGTGGTGGTGGGGGGGGGGGCTTGGAGGTTGCATGCAATTTTTGTTTTGATGCTGTGTTTGGGCAGCTCTGAGCTCATCCTGTATCCTGGGCGCCATATTCTGCGCTCATTATCTCCCTTTGCTCACCCGTGGGTTTTATGTGCCGCACCATCGATCCCAGTCCCCTCTGCCGCTTGCGTCACCCGTTTTCCAGTCCTCTAGATCGCGGTGGCATTCCCAACATTCCTTCGCTGGGTGGCTCGACCTTCTTTGGGAGCCTTTGTGTGGAGACTCTTTCGGAATTTGGGGACGCGTCGTTAAGATTTTCTGCTCTGTTGGTGACTGAACATCAGGACCTGTGAGAGCCTGAAGTTGCGTCTCCAGTCTCCCAGAACGCTGGGGATTGAACCCTGGGTCGCAGGCGCGGTGATATGAGCTTATGGAGAGCTTGGAGATGCAGCCATCCAACCTGAAGCTATTTTTGTAATTAGAGTGGTGTGATTTGGTGACACGGTGTGTTTTTGTTAGTCTGGGATTGGGGCCAGGAGGTGCCTGTGCCCTTGGAGGTGGAGGTGTTCAGCCCTGAGTAGCGTAGAAACTGGCACCTGAACAGGCCATTTTTTCCAGGCCCGCTGGTGGCCGTGGATCGATGGTCCGCTGAGGGTCTCTGCCCTGAAAAATGACACTCCTCTGTGTCCCCCGGGCTGTTACACCTCTTCTGCAGCAGGTGCTGGCCTGTGGGTCGCCTGTGCTCGTCACTCACACTGGGGAAGGGGTGGGGCTCTCCTGGCCTGTCAGGGTGGGGGCAGCAAAACGTGTATCGGCAAGTGAGGCTGCGCTCAGATGCTGGCGTGCCCGGTGGGTGAGCCACTGGGATGTTTAGGGATGAGATGATGGTCAAAAGCAGTAATATCTGGAGGCTTTCTGTGTAAACGTCCTGCTCGATTGGCAGCCTCCTTTTCCAGTTTCTGGACACGCTGGTGAGCCCAGGCTGGTTGGGGGGGTCTGTCAGAAGGGGGTGTCTGCTGACCTGAGTGATGGCATCAGCTGGGCTGAATTTATTACAGCACTGGGTGGGGGGGGCCGGGGGCG
>JABFEA020000101.1:673297-704062 GCA_019775915.2 Cyphomyrus plagiostoma | reverse complement strand
GGTCAATTCTGTCTTGCGCCCGGCCCTTCCCCCGCGTGTGGTGCTGTCCAATCACAGGCCTACGCCATTGTCATATTTAAAGGGAAGGGCCATGGTTTTTTTTTTTTTTTTTTTTTTTTTTTTTTTTTTTTCTGGTTCTGATCTCCATGGCAATTCTCTCCTGGAAGCTGAACTCAAACAAGCTCCCAGCCAATTAAGGGTGTTCTCTCACGTCAGCATTTTTTAAACTGAGCCCCACACCTGGGAAACCACCCCCCCCACAGGTCGTGTCAGCTTTTATTTTTATTTATTTTTTTGCAGTGCTTTTGCTGAAATGGCACTCAAATGAATTTAATTTTTTGTTTTTTTAGCAAATGGTCACTTTATGCAGCCAGATGGGTTCTCACCCCCCACTGTGATCTGCATATCTCTGGGGCCTTGATCCTACAACCATCTGAGGTTTATTCTCCTGATCCACAAGCTGCCTGCCATCAGATCATGTTTTCAAAGTGCTAGGGCTGTTTGGGTGGGGGCTGTAATTCGGTGTCACACTTTTTTTTTGGGGGAGGGCTCACTCGGTCTCTTTGCCTCGCCCACCCATGTTTCAAAAGCTAAATTGTCAGCGAGTGGAGGCTGAGGATCATAGCTAGTTAGCTGGTTAGTCTCCTAAACGTGTTGTTTGAGTGGTGGTAAGTGCTGCCTTTGGGTGTGGCATCCTGTGGTCTGACCTGGTCCTCTGCCATGCGATCAAAGCCCCCGTGTTGTAGGGTTACACTCGCCCACCTTGTCTTGCAGGGTTCCAACATGGCCAAGCAGCTGTCGGCCCCCTACATCGAGTGCTCGGCACTGCAGTCGGAGAACAGCGTGCGGGACATCTTCCACGTGGCCACGCTGGCGTGCGTCAACAAGAGCGGCAAGCACGCCAAGCGCAGCAAGACGCCCCGCGCCACCAAGCGCATTTCCCACATGGCGGGCCGGCCGGAGCTCTCCACGGTCGCGTCCGACCTGCGCCAGGACAAGGCAAAGAGCTGTGCGGTCATGTGACTGGCTGGCCTCCACCCCCTTGTTGTGGTTCTGTGAGCGCCGGGTGCGGGCCATGAAAATGGAGCGACGTGCAGGGCGTCCTGCCCGCTGATCCCCTGGATGTGGGGGAGTGAGAGACAGGCCTTGGGCTCCTGCACTTTAAAGCCCAGGCTGGGATTGGTGCTCCCCGCAGCCCCCCACCCACATGAGCCCCTCAGGGGGACCCAGACCAGAGGCGGCTGGCCCCGGCACCTTCCGGCACAAGTTCCGATGGCCTCCAGCTTCTGAATAACACATTTTGAGAACCCCAAAGGGACGCCCACTCGGCCCATCCCGCTTGCCTCACTTTATCCAGCCTGGAAGTGATGTCACTTCCTGTGGAAGTGGTGAGGGTTTGGTGGAGTCTCTGTGGGAAATGAGGAAGCTATCCAATCGTGGCCCGTCCTCCTTGCACAGGGTGCTAAGCTTTGCTTCTGGGAAAGGACAGGTTTCTCCTCAAATGAAGAACAGCCAATCACTGTGGACCCAAATAAATGCTCCCTCCCCTCCCTGTGCTGTGGGTCTGTAAGGTGAAAACAAGAACTCCTTTGTTTTGCCGATCTGTCATAAAGATCAGCTGTCATGCTAGTTTTTTATATTGTCTTGTAAAAACCTCACACCCTGTGCAGATGGTTTTCCAGCCAAAGAGTAAAATCTGTGGCAGCGACGACATTGCGGGTTGATCCTAACTGGACCTTCGAAATGCATGTGGTAGGGCGGGCCAGAGCGTGGCACCCCTGCCACCCTGCGGGTCCTCACAGGCTGGCACCCTCATCGGGACGTCTTTGCTCTGAAGTGCCCAACTATGCAAAGCTCACTTTGATCCTGGGGGGGCACCCAAATAGGAAAAGAACCAATGAAGAAGTGTTTTTGTATGTTTTTTTTTTTTTTTTTTTTCCCCTATAATTGTTTTTCTACACGATATTTGAGTTTTATGTTTTGGTCAAACTTAAGTTTTGGGTACTGAACAGTTCAGACTGGAGATTCAACCCATTGTGGTGTGGTTTTGTTAGCATTTGCTAAAAGCTGCATCAGTGCAACCCCAGCCATGAGATGGATCTGGTGCAGGGTTTAGCGCAGTATTATTGGTTCATGTTCTCTCTATTTAAATGTAAAAAATAAATTAAGTTAAATCGTTCCATGTAGAGCAACCCATTTTTTTGGAATGTCTATCATTGTTCATGCAGTATTTATTGAAGTATATATTTTCCTTCCAAAATAAATATTTCAGCGCAAAGTGCCTTTTGTAAATGATTTTGTGATCGAAGCCCTGTTTTGTTTGTCCAACTGTAGCACACTAACAATCGTTAAAATCACCTAAAGTGGTAGGTTCTCTGCCTCCTGATTGGTTGGTGTCTATGGAGGTGTGGCTGGTTAGCTCATATTGGCTGAATTGCATCCTGTGAATAAGAGCTGCTCTCCAATCGCAGATATGGAGCATGATGTCAGTCTTCTGAGGTGTCTGTACACACAGCTGGGTCTATGCATGTTTGTATGCTGCAACGGCAAACTTATCCTGTGGAGGAGTCTTTGGGACTGTAAGTGTTCCTGTGAGGCATGGTGCGTCACTCCTCTGCCACAGACGCGCGCACATACCGAATGGTGCTTAGTGACCGCTCATTATAGCAGTGTCGGCATGCATCCTCTATCTTCATGTGGCACTGGGGGGCGCTCTCCCACCCTCCCCGTTACGGCGCCTCATCCCTGTCTTGCCGGCTGTCATGGCCGGACGACAGTTTAACCTGTTTTGTCTGTGCGAGGCTCTTGGCTGCAGTGGCGCACGGTGGTAATGTCTCCTTCCATGCGCTTTATTGGCCGAGGGCCTAGCCTGGAGTCCGTTTGCTGAGCTGTGAACACTTTCCGGTTTTGCTCTCCACAGGTCAAACTATCTTCTGGAAACTCCCTCGTGAATGACCGGGTTTATATGGCGCCTAATGGATGCTGCCTAGACCCGGCCTTGAGACTCATCTTGAGAAGCTGTATTCCTATGCTTCGTGTGGTTATGCCTGTCACATTTGGGGACTGTGATTGATTGTATCTGAGCCCCATGTCGTTCCTTGATTCCGCCTGACCCAGAATGAAGTGGTGGGCGATCCTGGCTGTTGTCCTCGCTATCAGGGTGGAGTTTTCTCCTAAGATCCCCTTTGTTTACACAACGTGCCAAAATAGGATGCCTGCACTGGGTTCCAGTGGATGGTGTCTGGGGAGGGCTGCCCTCAAGGTGATCTTGCATGCCTTTGCCCTCTTCCTTTCTATCTTATCATGAACTCAGATTTCTGCCAGTGACAGTTAAGATCATTAATGGAATTGCTTTTGAAAAAACATTAAACCCGTTTTCGTTTTCACAGATAAAGCTTTCCCCGTTAATGTACAATGTGAAACATTTTGAAGTCTTGCAGCCAGGCCAACCTTGTCATTGCTGACTCTCTGTCGCACGATATGTCAGATACAATGGGATTTGTGACAGACTGGTGGGTTTTATGGTGCCCTGCCCACAGCTCATGATCGAAAAATGAGAGATGATCTCAGCACCCAACAACTGTGCTCCTCATTCTGGACACCTTCCTTTCCGCTAATTAGGTTTTGATTGGTGATGCAGAGGGATTCTTTAACAGCTTGACATTAGTGGAAGACGATCATATGATGAAAAGCCAGACTTGGGGGTTGAACATGTGCGGTACAATGGGAGTGCTGCCTGTCCCTTAACTCGAATTGTCATGTCACACGGATGGTCCTTTCCTGCTGGTGTCACATCCTGTTCCTGTAGCGTAGGTCTCGAGGATTGAGGTCATTTCCCAGAGGAAGGAAGTTCTTCCTGGGCTCAGCAAGTTCCTTCCTTGCTATAAATGAATGCAAATTTTAAATCTGGTGTGGGTGATCCTGTGATGAGAGAAGATCCTTTGGTGTCGAGATAAGTAGCTGGGATCCTGTGTCAGTGGCCGTAGATCAATATTTGGTTATGAAGTGACTGATGAGTGTCCTGCTGGTAACGGTTAACTGAAATCCTTCTATGAAGATCACTTCATGACTTAACATTGTCTTCCCAGGCACTGCTCCTTGATCGTCATTTTAAAAATTTGAGCATAAACTGCAGACCTTAACCCAGTTGAATGAGGGTTTTTGTTTGATGCACCAATTTTGTTTTGCATCAACCACGTCACCTTTTCACCATCAGAATGTGTAAGAAAAAGCCAGTAAGAGCAGTTATCCTTACCAGGTGAACTATTGCTATGTGGATGTACACCACATTCTCTTTCTATAAATAACAGACCCACACTGCAAGGGATGATGGATCCAGGCATCTGTTATCGGTCTTTTGCAATACTGAGCCTGCATATAAACTGCCTCTCTCTGAAACATCAACCACAAACCCACCAGGCTGGCCAACCTTCCAAGGGACTTAAAAATCCTAATAAAACAAGAACACATGGAATGGGGATTATGTGTGCTTGTGTGCCTATCAGCTATCTTAGCCTTAAGGAATTTTGAGGAAGATTATTGATGAAGGAAAGAAGAGAAAATGGGAAGGACAGACGAGTAAAATTAAACATTGGAATTGGTAATAAACCTGAAATGCATATTTTAAACAATGGGTGGCCACCTCTTATTACACTTACAAGAAACTGAGTGAAGCAAAAAAAAAGGATAAAGCTCAGTGTGAGCTTCTGAAGGGGTACGGATTTTTCCATCCAACTTTCCGCCGCGAAGATGGCTAGAGACAGCGGAGTTCTCTGTGGACGCTGGAGATCAAATCACCAGCAGGCATGAGAGGCTTCAAGGCTTCGCGCCCATCTCCAAAGAGCCGGTGTCCGCTGAACTGCTGTGAACCTCTCAGGATGTAGGTGTAGCAGGACAGTGGAGCACAGGTCATGTGAGCTGCTTGTGCGGATCATTGAACAAAAGAAACACACGTGACTAATAAAGATGTAGAGCTTGACCTGCAAAGATCTTAAAAAGCAACCTTGTTCTGCGTTGTCTATGGGCCTCCGAGCAAGAAAGGGTTATATTGGAGTCAAACAGGACCACACAGCAGTAGAAGATCAAGAAAAGGAAGAGGTTGAACCTCAGCAATTCACTTTAATAAAGAAACAGGGAATGCAGATCAGTTCTTTGTGCACAGATATCAAAAAGAAAATAAGGCCCTCCCCCCCATACAGTCCAGCGCAGTGGGGGTCCAACAGTGCTGAGGGTGCTGTGTAGCTGGCTCTGGTATGGTGGGCCCTAAACGTTTCAATGGCATCATGAAATTGACCCGGCCTAAATCCATCAAGTCCCTGGGGGCATCATCAATACAATCTAGCTGCTGGGTGGGGGGGGGGGGGGCGAGTTATGCATTGGACTGGGTATTTCAAAAGCACTTCTGCAAGTATAAATATGTTAAAATGATTAAAAAGGAAGTGTTAATGCACTGGAAACAGCATCAAGGTCATGCAGTGGCAAATGGGAGTTTGTGGGGTTACTTGCGGTCGTTCTGCCCATTGTGTTGAAATGCTGGAAGCTGCTTGGTTTATTTAAACGAGAGCCAGCAACGAGCGCTAACAGAATCAACCTCTTCTCACTGCACTGCAGATTTCATCATAAGCAGCGTCCATATGGTTATGATTGCTGCTTTCTGGGAAGAGATTTGGGGAAGATTATTTCTGCCCCTTTTCCCCACCACTTCCAAGCACAAAAACTTTGGTTTTCTTATTTCATTCTTGCCAGTCAGACGTAAAATGCACATCAAAGTCGAGATCCGGAGAGACATTTCTCTTGCTGACACACAGTCCTGTCCTTTTTTATCTTTTTGCGTGTTTTGCAGGGGATGAAAAATGCTGCAACCTTTCCAGTACAACCAAAGGTTTCTTCCACTGAAAAAATATCTGGGCCTTCTGGCAATTGGAGCTCCTTCCTGTGATGAGAGGAATGCAGGCCTTGCAGGAATACGAGAGCTGAATATTCGCCGCGGCTTGAAGCCTCTCGAATCACAGTGCAGCCTCATACCACCGGCCTGCTTCCATTTCAAGTGTGGTGATTTAGGTGTTTTGTCAAACGATCGTAACCCACTAGTCAAATCAAAGAAAAGCAAGGAGGTTCCTCCAAATGGTCAGAATGATGCCGTTTCAGGCGCTGAGCTCTTTGGCCTCCCTGGCAGACAGAAGAAACCCCACAGCTTGATGAGCAAAATGCTCTTGTTTACTTGCTTAGTGGCCCCGGGCCCCCTGAGTGTCTGTAAGGGTGGGTTAGGGTTTGGGTTATATGCTGCAGAACCCAAGGCTAGGTCTCCACCCTCGGGTTTGGTGGGACAGTGTGTGTGTCACCATTAAGAGGTATGAGATTGGGATGGTGCCGCTCTGCTCTTCTCCATCCATCCTAGAGGTTCGATACGGGGAACCCACACAAAAAAAGAAAAAAAAAATGGGAATGGTGACATTTGCACAATCGGTTTTCTATCGCTCATCTGCACGTCACGTCAGTGATATCATGTCACTGTATGCGTCATTTAACCTTGTTGGAGTGGGTGCCGTGATTCTAATTTCAGAGTTAGACAGGCTACCACTCAGAAGTACGAGATTGGGAGGGGGGCGGAGCTGGGCTGACCTCAGGTCGCCCCACTGGAAGCCCGGGGTGGGGGCAGCAGGGGAATCTACTGACCACTGACTTTGTACAGTACCAATGCAATTAACAAAATCAGTCACATTATGAAATGCTACTAAATACTAAATGAACCACAATGCATTCATAATACTATGGACATATATTTTCCAGACATATTTTTGCATTTTTCTGGTTTGTGTGAAATCTTCCTGAATAATATAAAACCAATCTGCACACCCACAAGGTGAATTTGTTCACTTTTGACTCTTGGCTGACAGTGTTGCAGGGTGGGTGATGTACTGAAGCTCGAGTGGAAAATTAACACGAATGTAAAAGAAAAGGTCTGAGCCATCAGGTGCCCTGTTTAGAAAGAAGGGGAAAGAAGAAGAGGAGGAACATGCAAAAGATAAAGGAATGCATATATTTATTGTCTTTTTGAGTATAATATGCATGTTGTTATAACTGCTCGAGGAGGGTTACTTTGACGAATCAAAGATGCAACATTTTCTTGCTAATAAAGGTTTTCAAAGGTGAACATACTATAAATTTATTTGTTAGCGAAGAATATTGAGTGTATTTTTAGTAAATATAAAGTGAAAAATGTAAAAAGTCTGATAGTGTAGTTATAAATGCTATCATTATTTATGTGTATTGTTCCAAATTTCCTAATAAAAAAGACAAGACAGTTAGTGCCGAATGCTGATTTTTTGTTGTTGTTGGTGGTGTGTGTCTTTAAAGTAACTAAGTAACTAGTTTATTTTCAGGGCCGTCCACAATTATTGGCACCCCTTGAAATTTGGCCATGGCAGAAGCTTGATTCTGCGGTCAGCTAACCATTTTTGTGTTGATTTGGACATGTGCTTAGGATCACTGTCCTGCTGGAAGATCCATTGATGACCCAGTTTTAGTCCCCTGGCAGAGGCTGCCAAATTTTGATTTCAAATGTCCTGGTATTTCATGGAGTCCATAATGCCATGTACCCTAACAAGGTTTCCAGGGTCTTTGGAAGAAAAACAGCCCCACAACATCACAGAACCTCCACCACATTTAACAGTTGGGATAAGGTTCTTTTCATTGCAGCCACCCTTCTGTTTACACCAAATCCACCTTGGATATTTATGGCCAAAAAGCTCCATCTTTGTTTCATCAGACCATAAAACATGGTTCCAGTCAAAGTTGTAGTAGGATTTTACAAACTGCAGATGCTTGTGTTTCTGGTTAACTGACAGACAAGGCTTCTTTCTGGCACACCTTAGAAATAATAGTATGAAGATGGCGTAGAATGTTGGTTTTGGAGATGTGGTAACCCCAAGATTTGATTTTGTCTCACCAACAGTGATTCTTGTTTTTTTTTTTTCTTTTTTGCATCTGTTACGATCCGCTTCACTGTACGTGGGGGCAAAATAAACTTCCAGTTGTTCCAATTGTTGTCCACTTTTTTATTATTTCCAAATCAGTAAAAATGGGCACTTTCAATTAAGTAGTTATTTTGTAATACCCATTCCCTTCCTCCCTCATTTGGGTTGCATATTTTCTTATCTTTCCCATGTTGATGGATGACTAAGGGAATTTGGCCCCTGTATCACCTCATGTTTGTACCCCGGTTAATCAGGAAGTCATGGCTTACAGCTTTAATGTTCCTACACATGCCAATCAACTCAAAAAATTACATTGGAAACATGCTTCAGTGACATTGTGTTCACTATAATTTCCAGCGGTGCCAGTAATTGTGGCACATGCGTTTTTGTTAAAAATAATGATTTCTTGATGACAGATTTCCTTTTCTTTGATTAAACGTGTTTCAACAAAAGGTTGGATTTAAAAAAAAAAAAATTCAGTGTGCGATGAAGCTATTTCACCAAACTGGATTTTTTTCTAACCCTTTTTACAAATCTTTACATAATTGTGGCGGGAACTGTATATAGCAGTTTTTAAGAAGAAATGTCACAAAGTGCTTTGCACTAATAAAATAAAACAAACATCTAAAGGTCCTAGAGACAGGTATGCCCTCTCAGAGTCTTCCAGCTCTACTTCCTCCAAGGAAGGCATATCAGTGGGATTTAGGAGGTTCTCAAAATACTCTTTCCACTGCCTGAATATATCCCCATTTGAGGTCAACAGTTCTCCCTCCCTCCTGTAAACAGCATGGTTGAGGCCCTGCCTCCCCTCCTGAGTTGTCTGACGGTTTGCCAGAATCTTTCTGAGGCCGACTGAAAGTCATATTTCATGGCCTCACCAAACTTCTACACCCGAGTTCTTGCTTCAGCAACTGCCTTCTGACACCTGCCAGCTGCCTCAGGAGACCCACAAGCTGCCCAAGCTCTGAAGGCTTCCTTCTTCAGCCTGACAGCTCCCTTTACGGGTTAGGGGTTTGCAGCAGCGACAGGCACCAAGAACCTTACAGCCACAGCTTCTCAAAGCTGCCTTGGTAAGGAGTCCCAGAACATTAGCCATTCATGCTCAGTGTCCCCTGACTAACTTGGGATGCAAGAGAAGATCAGCCTCAGGTGGGAGCTTACGATCTTCCAGACAAAGGCCTCCACCAGATGCTTTCAACATAATCTCACTAGGCATTTGGGTGTACCAGGTCTTTCTGGCATCTTCCACCACCATTGGATCCAACTCACCACCAGGTGATAATCAGTTGAAAGCTCAGCTTCTCTCTTCACTTGAGTGTCCAAAACATGTGGGCGCAAATCGGAAGCTACGATTGCAACGTATTACAACCAATAACAGAGCACCGCTCGGGTTCAGATCGGGCAGGCCATTCTTCCCTATCACACAATTTCCCCAAATCACACCAGGTTTCACTGTCCTTACCAACATTAGGGTTAAAGACCCTCAGCACAACAATGGAGTCCACAGAGGGGGCACCATCCTGCACCCCCTTCAAGTTTTCCAGGAAAGCTGGATACTCCAAACTGGTGTTTGGTGCATATGCACAGACAACAGTCAGAGCCTGTCCCCTGACTCAAAGTCAAAGGGAGGTGACCCTCTTGTTCACTGGGGTAAACTCCAGCATACTGGCACCAAACCTGGGAGCTATAAGTAGACCCACACCTTCCTCTTCAACACTGATTGGAGACTGGGGACAATGATTTTGCATTGGCAGGCTGGGGTAGTGATCCCAGTCTTTAGGAAAGGGGACCAGAGGTATCACACTCCTATGCTGAGGTATTGAAGAAGAAAGTTCGTCTGTTGGTTGAACCTCAGATAAAAGAGGGAGAATGTGGATTCTGTATTAGTCGGGGAACAACGCACCCACTCTCACAAGGATACTAGAGTGTTCATGGAAGTTTGCCAACCAGTGTACATGCGTTTTTTTGGAACTGAAAAAGGCAGACAGTTGCATCCCTCAGGGGATCCCGTGGGGGTTACTTCAGAAGTATTGGGTATAAGGTCTGTTGTTGCAAGTCATCCTGCTCTTGTATAAACAGAGAAAACCTTGGTTTGTGTTTCTAGCAGTAAGTCAGACTCATTCCTGGTAGGTGTTGGACTCTTCCTGAACTACCCGTTGTCAGTGATTCTGTTCATAACTTTTAGGGACAGAATTTCTAAATATAGCCAAGAAGCAGAGGAGGTCTAGTTCAGGGTGTCAGGATGACATCTTTGCTTTTTTCGGCTGCAGTATGCACTGGGGTTGTTTGTGGCTGATTGTGAAGTGGCCGGGATGAGAATCAACATCTCAAAGACTGAGGCCATGATTCTTGGCTGAAAAAAGGTGGATTGTCTTCTCTTGGTGGGGGATGAGTTACTGCCTGAAGTGGAGGAGTTTAAATATCTTGGGGTCTTACTTATGAGTGAGGGAAGAAGTTAGCAAGACTTCACCAGGTAGACGAGTGCAGCATCAGCAGTAGAGCAGACACTGTGCCATTCTGTTGTGGTAAAGAGAGAGCTGAGCCAGAAGGCAAAGTTAATGATTTACCAGTTGATCTACATTCATGCCCTCACCTATGGTCATGAGCTTTGTATTGTGGCCAAAAGAATGAGATCTCAGATATATGCAGCAGAAATGAATTTCCTTCGCAGCGTGTCTGGGCTCAGCCATAGAGATGAGATGAGGAGCCCAGACACTAGGGAGGAACTCAAAGTAGAGCTGCTGCTCCTCCACATTGAAAGGAACCAGCAGAGGTGATTTAGGCATCTACCTAGTATGGCTCCTGGATTCCTCCCTGGGGAGGTGTTTTGGACATGCTCAACAGGGAGGACACCCTGGGCAGACCCAGGACACAATAGAGAGATTATATCTCTCGGCTTGAGGGGCTAGAGGAAGTTAGCTGGTGAGAGGGAGGTCCAGGCATCCCTCCTTAGACTCCTGCCCCCACGACCCGACCCCAGATAAGAGGCAGATAATGGATGGATGGATGGATGGATGGATGGATGGAGCAATAAAAGGTCTTTTTTCTCAGGACAAAAAGTTTTCAGCAAGTTCTGTCACCCCTGGTTTGAAACGTAAAGCTTATAGGTTGTATGACAGGGTGTGACACCTCACAATATGACCTAAACACATCTTGAGCCATTCAGAGAGACGCTACCTTAATGCACGGGTGTAATACAATAGGTGTCTGATGGCGGCCTTGCCTCTTTTGGACCCTAGACAGATATGTGTCAGGTATGTTTTTAAGGTGTATTTCCCTTTAATTGACCACTTTCAGGAGGTTGTTTCCAGCTGATGGCTGCTCAAATGTAGTCCCGTGTTTCTTTTGTTTCCACTGTTTACTTTTTGGCTGGAACCTATAATTGCACCATCACAACAGACTGTCGTTGTCATAATCATCATCATGATCATCACTATCATCATGATCATCATCATCATCTTCACTGATGATAACCCTTCTTTATTTTACATGACAATCTTTCTCAGGATATTAACTGAGTAGTAACTAAGATAGTAGGATAGTAACTAAGATTACACCAGTCACTTTTGCATGAAGGAAGTAAACAGAAGTTTATCATAATGATTTTGAAATGTTTATTATCAAAGTGATTCAACTGAAATTTCTCTAGGGTGCAACAGCTGTCCCAGCAGAGGGCATATTTACCACAGACACTCGTGAGGTGATTCAGGTGTTTTCTAGAATATATGAACACGGGGGAGGCTGAGATCTGCTCACTTGGATACTGCCTGAAGGTGGGGGCCGTCTGTCCACGCACAGGATTCATTTTAAAGCTGTCTTTGGGAGCCTGGCCACCTCGAGAGTGATGTTGGGGTTTAAGCGGTTATACCTTAAACAGGGTATAATCTCTTTAGTCGTGGTATAATCTTTCAGCTGGCTGCTATTTTGGGGCTGACCGCCAAAGTGTGGAATGCATGCTGCGATGTGTCCGGGGGGGGGGGGGGCATGGTGCTTTTTGACGACGAGTGTGGAATCAAGTGTTTCCCAGACGAGTGCATGATGCAGTATGGCTTAGGGAGTGTGAGTGTCTGTAACGTAGCAGGTACATGTACTGAAGCTGTGTTTTAGGTGGAATCGCGCTGAGAATGAGCGCGAGAGGTAGATCTGTGCGAGTCACGAGCTTAGAGTTGCCGCTGCGTCAGTCGTATCGTACGCCTGTCAAATTGCACGTTATTAATATGCTGGTTGATTTACTGTAAACATCTACTGCACGTATGCTTGCAGGCTGCACACTGTGACATCTGCACAGGGCTGAGGAAATGCACCCAGTATGATCCTCAAAATGCGTGCCGTGTGCTTAGAGGAGTCCATTTTCAGTCATGGATGAGCCTGTATATAGACGACTGCACCTCGATATTCTTTGTTTAGTCATTTTTTAATTTTGGGATGCATGGGGTGTTCATCTGACAGCAGGGTGTCTCAGTGTGGAGTGCTATGTCCTCGCACCTTCAGTGTCAGCGGTCGGAGGACAGGAGTCACAGGTTAGTGGCTAGGGGTTTGCACCAGTAAAACATTCATCGCATTTCTTCTCTAGTGCTGCTGGAGCAGGAGTTGCATGAAAATCAGTCTGATGTTAGCAGAGGCCAGTGGTTCCTCATCGCCCGCCAGCTATGAATATGAGCTGCTCCAGTAATCCAGTTAGGATGCTAAACCCCAGAAAAACATGTCTGAGAATATTTATTCCCCTGCAGCCTTAATGAGTTATTAAAGAAAAAAGAAAAGAGAATCTGAGGTGATCCTGACCGGGTAAGCCAAGTGTTGGCTATCAGAGAGAATCTCGAAGAGAAACACATGCCCTCTGCGTGAACTCCTAGCTTGAGCCAGAAATAATATTATCTATGGGCAAGGTACGCTTGAATTTCAGCTAAATATTTTGACATATCTGAAGTGTTCTGAGGAACGCAGCAGGAATAGGCAAACCTCAGGCTCAATCGCGATCACATCATAATCACACTGGCTTGAGTTGTGTGGATCAGACGGAGGACGGCCACGTCCCCGTAGGAGAAGCTGTGCCGCCCGTTGGTATCAGTGAACATACCCTCCAGTATTCAGGTACAGGATGATGAATGGATTAATAAATGGATTTTGAAGCATTGAGTTGGTAGCAGCATTACTGTTTTATTGAGCTTACAGTTTAAATTGCAGCAAGTGAGGAGACAAGGTTGTGTTAAGGCCTCAAAAATCCCCCTGAAGACACATTCTGTCAATAACGTGCTATGTTTTCTCGAAATGAAGAGACAGCAAATTTTGTTTCCGGCAATATGTTTTTGCTTCCTGTATTTTTGGGGAAGGAAGGATATTTTAATGTTGCTGTTTCTAGTTCCTCTTTTTTTGTGTTGTTTTTCTCCATTAGATACAGCTAAGCTATGGTTTCTTAAGATCATCCTCTGTTCTCCTCAGCTGGATCAGTTTGATGTTTCACATGCATTTCACTTGATGCAGATGTTGCTACTGAATATGTTCTGCCTGGGTAAGTGCCCACTGAATACACCCATTTAAGGCTATTATCCTTCCTGTGACAAATCATCTCAGAAAGCTGGGAAACAGTGACAGATGAGCAAAAGATTCCTACCAGTTTTTGTAACAAAACAATTGGGCATATTCTCTTTGTTGATAAGCCCATCACCACACAATCATGGCACCTGAAAGCCACATTGAGGGTTGAAGAACAATGTGAAGAATTAGTGCAGAATTTCCACTTTCCAGGATCTGCTGGCTGAGGGCTCTGACTGCTGTCCTCTCAGGAAGAGCAGGTCAGGTCGCTGTCTTTTTGAGAGCTGGAGAACATGCTGATGAACTCATAATGAATCCTGTTTCCCTGTGTATCATATCACATGTGCCCAGTGTGCTGTGAGGGCTGCTTACTGTAAGGGGAGGGAATCAGTTCAGAGAGAATCAGGGAACGAGGGAATGAGGGAAGGAGAGCGTGTATCAGGCCTATCTGGCATTAACCCGGTCTGGGCCTCCACCCCCACACTGCTCATAGCAGGAGGCCCTATCATTAAAATCAGACGGCATGCTGGGGGTCACGGATGCTGCCATTTCTCCATCCTCAATGGACCATTAACCATTTTCTTTAGTGCTGTGGACAGCGTGCGGCACACCTTCCTGAAGAGGGCTGCTAATGGTTCTGGGACCGACGCCTCATTTATTGATTAAGCTGGGTTGTTCTATTCATGAGGCAGTGTTAATATTGCTCTTTCAATGACGAGTTACATTTTTAGCATAGGTGTCTGAAATTGCTTTATTTACTAATGCACCCTGGGATCCTGATTCTGGGTGTCTTTAATAACTGGACTCCAGCATGTTGTATGTTCTCATGCCCGTGCCGCCGTTCTGCCTTGGGGACTGCCGGCCTCATTCCCCTACCTGTGCTGGAGTGCTTTTAATAAGAGTCCCACTTTGCAGTAATAGTAATGGCAAAGGAACATGGAAATTATACATCAGGCTGACTTATGTAAATGTTTAGAGCAATAGCTAGAGAGGTGGAAAAGCTTATAGAAATTATCTTATATAATTCTGTAGTTTTCATGAATTACTTTGCCATTGACCCAATAAAAACATAATGAAATATAACAAAAATGAACTTTATTGACCAAACAATAACCACTTCCTCATCAGAGTGGCTTGTCAGTTCTCATGTGCAGAGGCAGAGCCACATGGTGGCCTGGGGGGCCACTGCCCTACCCCCCCCTCCCTGGACTGCACATGACTGCAAACAGTCATGAAAAAATATAAACCCACTGATAGTTTTGCTGATTGGCCTGTGCATGGCCTGAGTACATGGCTCTGATTGGCTACTGCTCTGATGCGGATGGACACACATGGCAGTGGGAGACTTCAAAGGCACTGCACATCTCGTTAGCCAACGGTAAAATTCAGGTCAGTTGGTGATAGTTTAAACATTAATGACATTAATACTATCTAAGGTGATTTCCAAAATGTAATTCAAGGTAGTGGAACTTGTCATAGCAAGTGAGCTGAGTTAGTCTTTAGTTAGCGGTATAAAATAACCTTAGCTAGCATAAAGGCTAACATAGTTAGCTAATCATCGAAGCTTACATTTATGTTTACGCTGTTTAGTAGACGTTCATATCGAAAGTAACTTCATTTGCCCAAATACTGGGACAGTCGAACATTTGAAAGATTGTAAACAGTTTTATCATAATCTGCCAAGTGCCACTTTCAATAAAATGACTGGACCCTCGCCCTCAGTAGAAAAGTGCTGGCTACACCCCTGCCCATGCTTGACACTATGGACACTTTATTCTGTCCTTTTATCAGACACGCGCCAGTGTGCTCCTACTCCCTTCAGGTCATGGCGCTTCTGCTTTGACTGCCCTCCTATAGGACGTGGATAAAAGGTCACACTACACCAGCGTCTTGCTCTTAAGATCGTGCTCATAGATGGATGGCCTGAGATTTTCCTTTACAGCTTGCGGTATGACCCAGAGGCTTTTCTTCCCACGCTTTTGTTCCTATTGTTCAGTCGTCAAAGCCATCTGTGTTGTGAGGAAGGAGCCACAACCGCGATACGCCCACTGTCAGGCGTGGCGGTGGGAATGAGCGGTCCGTGTTTCAGAATTCTCCAATCTCACATTAAATGGCCACGCAACCCATACCAGCCTGCAGGATACAATTTAGTTCCAAAAACCTGTGCTGTGAAAATTAAATTCTGAAAGTGAGTCATATTTTTCTGAGGAAGTCCTGATTGTCATCTCCTTGATTGAAACTTAAATTACCAGCCTAACCAAACTGATTATCCGGGATACTGAAACACATCTTCCGTTACAGCTAGTAAATTTTATTTATTGTGTCCAATAAAGGAAATTGCATTTTAGAATGTCTGTTAGCATTTAGATGAATATCAGCAGTTAAAATAGTACAGGAGTGGAGATTCTCTCTCCACTGTAGGTATTTCACTGGAGCAACTTATTCCAGTGAAGGTACTATGGCTGGTACAACTGCATAGTTTCACAATTTTTCTTACATCACTATCATGTATCACATGAGTGAGAGACTGATGCTTCACCAGGCTAGACGTGTTGCCCCCCTGGAAATATATTGAACAAGGGCTCTCCGGTCCTGCCTAAATTTTCCCGGATGCTTTTATCTGCACACAGCTGGGAACAGATGTTTGCTTCTTTAAGGGAATTCTGTCAGATGCTGCGATACACATCGAAAATGTTTTAGCCATGTTTCTCCCCCACGCTGCAGCAGGATTCGAACCTCCCAGAAAAATGATAAACATCAGTTCCAAATAAATGCGAGATGAGTGTGGTACCGTGACTCGCGCTGCATTATCTTGGGCTGCGCTATAGTGAATGGCTGTGCTGTGTGGAAACTCGTTTGCTGCTTATATAACAGAGACTGGCTGCTTAAGGTGGTGGGCGTGGCCAAGCAGAGGGGCCAGTTCCTCAGTTTCCTCCATCTGGGCTTTGGTGCAAAGGCATGCACACTGTACCCAGTTTTCGGAAAATTTGCATCTACAGGGTGTGCTTCTCCCTGCCCGGAATATGATCTGGGTAATCAGTCTTCCCAAATGAAGAGAAGGTTTTGGACTGAGGCCATCCCATGATTGCAGAAGCATTCATCAACAGCATTGCATAATGTCTGCTGTCACACCCAGGGATTACATTTTATTGAGTGAGCTCATTAAATATTTATCCAAAATGAGCAACTGAGACAAACACATTCCAGACTGCGGTCCTCTGTTTGGAATTTGCTGAATGTCAAAAATAATCGATGCCTTGGGCCGTGTTTGTACAACATTCCTAGAGGGAATGCTCTTTTTAAAAACTATATTTCAGGGGCCTGTTTAAAAAGAAATTGCCATTAATGATATATATTTCAGCTTTATGGCATCAGAACCAGTTCCTGTGTTAAAGTGCTTGACTTATTTATCTCTGTGTATCTGGCTCTTTAATTTGTGTAAGAATTACTAAGGTACCTAGCAGGAGTAAACTGAAATATTTATCTTGTTGAAAATGTTTCGGAGTTGAAACAAAAAAGACTGAGTGTGGCGTGTTCCTGAGTTCACTCCTCATGCCAAGTGTTGCAAAAGCCAGGCGTTTTGTTCACATTATTTTCCACAAATGCTGCACGGCAATGGTGCTGGACAGACTTTGTATGAGCGAACAATGAGGTTGATTTTCCATGCTAGGTTTTCACATGTTTGATGCAGAGCGACTTACATATGAAACATAAAACTATTGCTAGCTGATCACATGATGGGATGCGCTTAGTGTCTGAGCCAGCCCAAGCCCAGAGGTCTCACAGCTGGTGCTGTGGTCACCACAATTAGCTAAGAGTGCATAGTTATCTGACACGTGCAGTGTGTGTAGGGTCAGGAGACCCCCCCCCTTCTCCAGCCCTGTTTTCTTCAGTACAGTGAGTGCTCCCCTTCGTCTCGGAGGCACTGCAAGCACTGCCCCTGTTTCCCCAGCACCACTTCCACCCCCCCCCCTTTTTGGTGGCACTGTTTGCCTGCCTCCCACCTCTCCACCAGCACCACGAGCTCTCTCTCCGCACACCCCTGAAGATTCACCCACCTCTCTCACACTCCAGACACCGACTGCTGTGATGTTTCACGCGACGATACTTCCACAAACTGCAGCTTACAAACCCAGAGAAAATCATTCCTCTGTTTGTTCCTCACAGCTTCAGGTGCTACTGTGACGCTGGCAGCTCCTGCAGTGGAGGAAAAATTCCTGAAAAGTTTTGTTTGATGTATTTCAAGTTCTGTAAGAGGCCTCATTCTGTCATGTAACATTACCCCTCTGTTGGAAAACCACACAAGGCTTCCTTGTGCCTGGTTATGGCGTACCTCCTCCTTCGAGCAAGCACATATCCACGAGAGTGCAAGAGCTCCGTCTGAAGCTGAAATGAACCATTACTTACCTGCTTCCACATTCCTCCAGCCTACAATTATTCACAGTGACCGTGAAGTCATTCTGTGAGTTACGGGGGCACATATTACCCACAATGCATCAGTTTCATGCTCTCCCCATGGGAAACCTTTCCCATGGTAAGTTTTCATCTGCATGTCGACCTTAAGCCCATTACATGGAATACGGTGCATGCCTCCATGGAGTGCTCCCGGGGATTGCAAATCAAAGAGTGAGATATCGCAGTCTGCGCTGCGCGGTCACTGAAACAGGCTGGATCCCAGAGTTTGAGGCGTACAATAGTGTGTTGAGGAGTCTAATCTTAATATTCAAAGTTGCCATATAGGCAATCATGCTACACTGAAGGATGCACCATATATTGTTATACTGAACCATTCATTTGCTTCTGCAAAGATTTATTAATTGACAAACAAACAATACATGTAGTTTATTTGTCTTCAGTAATTTGTTGCTTAGTGGGTTAGACCTCTGTGTCTGTGGGTGGAAGGTCGCTGGTTCAAAGCTCGTCTTCCTCATAGTAGTCACCCATTCTCTGAGGTCTTGAACGAGGTCCTTAACTTCCTGAGAAATACTACAGGGATGTTAGATAGACAGCTGTCCTGCACTCAGACCCGCCAGTTGCACTCTTACCTTTGTGTGGATATGCAGGCCTCAAAAGAAGAGCAAGATGGGACATTTGAAAAGAAGCATTCCAGTATTTCTGTACTTGTGCAAATAAAGGATCATTGTATGAAAAAATGAAGGTTTCATATCGGTATGCAGTGACATACATTGTCCTAAGACTGGACACATCTGCTTTTAATGCATTTGTCCCGGTTTCAGCCATGTTATTCACCGTATAGTATAAAAGCCTCAAGGCAAGTAATACATAGTGAAGTGTATATACATATATATTAC
Source organism: Cyphomyrus plagiostoma (assembly GCA_019775915.2). Taxonomy (NCBI): domain Eukaryota; kingdom Metazoa; phylum Chordata; class Actinopteri; order Osteoglossiformes; family Mormyridae; genus Cyphomyrus; species Cyphomyrus plagiostoma. Next base: position 685,242 of record JABFEA020000101.1, on the reverse strand, counting down.
GACCAAGAGAAGTGTTCAGCAAAATAGCCCCTTTTGGTTCAAAGGCAGGATTGTAGAATCTTGGCATTCTTTCAACCAGGTTCCAGATGTGGCCACCTGCAATGCATCTCCAACAGTCCTGAAGGAATTTCCACAAGTTCTGGGCACAAGTTGGCTACTTTGCTCTTACTCTTCAATCTAACTGATCCCAAAGCAGCTCTATAGGGTTTCGGTCGGGGGACTGTGCACAGCACTCCATCTATTTCATGGTTTACAAGATAATACTTATTACTATATAACCTCAAGGTGTCCTTAGAGTCATTATTTTGTTGAAAAACAGATGACTTTCAGTAGGTGTGTCCAAACATTTGTCTGGTACTGTGTGAGTATATTTATTTACGCTGCCTCTGGAGCAGAGAGCTGCCTCAGAGGGTTCAGAAACTGCATAACATAATTAATCATCCTGCAAACGCCCGTGTCATGGGACAGGGTGACTGTCTGCTCCTTTCGTAAACATCCTGCATCCAATACCAACTAGACAGCGAATCTGGGCCACATGCGTGATGTTCAGACCAAATCCACTCACGTGTAGTGGTGTTTTAAGAAAGGTATTCAGGGCTGGTTATTGATGTCAGGGAGCATCCTGAAAAGGCTTGGCATCTGGAAAAAAGGTCACAGTGAATCTTCCAGACTGATAAAGAAGAGAGGCTAATGGTAATTTTAATTTAAATAAATTTACCGATAAGACCTGGGTTTTTAGGTGTGTTGGCACAGAGCAGAATCTGTAATATGTGCTTGTTTTCCCAGTTTTTTTGGGCTTTATGGAGCAATTGCCCCGGTAGGGAGGTGTGTGTTACCTCGAGGTGTTGACATCACTGCTTCTGCACATTTGCTGGATTGCCCTGGGAGTACAAGGACCTCCCGATGGTAATTAATGTTTGAACGTGTGGCAGGACACAGTCGACCCAGAACCGGAGCGTCTCCAACTGGTGAAAGGCCTGTAGATGGCATTACGTGATGATTCTGAGATGTCAGTGTGCCACAGCTAAAGAAGGCTCCCTTCATTCCTCAGCCCTTTGAAGACACAAAAATCCTTTTGGTGCCAATGGAGGTATTGAAGTGTAAAATTTAAACATACACAAAACAATAGGAAGAATAAAAATAAAACTGAGATGGAAGAAACTGAAAAATGTGCTCTAGATAGATTTAGGAGAGAACAATGCCCTTATACTGTAGTCCTTAACATGACTATAACAGGCACCCAATGAGCACCGATCCCGAATACAACAACAGAATCATAAGGTGGTCAGACGTTTAAGGTGCACACATGATGGGTGATTTATACAAGCTAAGGACACGCGAGAATCGGAAAGGATACTCACAGCACACCGGCAAACATACACGCCACAATCAGGAAACAGCCTTAATCATAACTTCAACAAAAAGAACAATACAAGGGCTGTTTACAATGACAAACACAGGGCTATATAATATACACGCCCTCGCGAGGCGTGCCGGGAAACGCAGATCTCGTCGGCACCACATTGTGCTTAGAGCTGCATATTATAATCATAGTTTAGGTGTTTTAAGTGTGTTTTTGCTTTACATTACTTAGATGCTACAGATAAGCTGCCGCTCTGAATAAGGGCTGGATAAGGATTAGCTATACCAGGAGTTTGGACTTGAGCTGCTGGAGGTAGACGGTACGTTTATGACGATTAAGGAAGCTGCATCTCCTTTTTGCTTGTTGAATGACTGTCAGGCACAAAAGCAGAGAGGATGCTGAGGCCGCCCTCCCTACACCGCTGCCCTGTCATTCTGATGGGGGCATTGCCCCCCCCCCGGACGCAGACACCCCGTGGGTCAGTAGCCCTGTCTGCCCCGTCACCAGCTAACACCCATGCTGTGTCTGACGGCTCAGTTATGGCCCACGCTCTGGTGAAAGCGGCTAATTGGTTTGTCGCAGAGTGCCCCCTGGGAGTGCTCGGGGTGATACAGAATCACTTAGGCCTGTGATTCCCCATGCATCCCGTTTGCGTCTTCATCATGCGTGATCACAGCTGCGTCAGAGGAGTGCGAGGCTGGGCCGGCCATCTGGACCACAGATCCCGTGCTGACAGAAAAGAATGAGAGGTGTAAACCCCCCAGGATTGCTTCTGGTATCCATGTCCTGCTATTCCTACTTCTTCTGTCACCATGGTAATGGGCGGAGTTCCAGTGGTGACCAGCAGGGGAGGCCTTCCGAGAGCCAGTTGCTGTCTTGTCTTCCGTGGGTGACATGGAGGCTGCATCTGTGACATCATTTCTCCTCTCCTGCATGGGGTCGCGCGTCGGGTCAGATCTCCACCTTCCGCTCATCCCACCAATGAGGAGAGCTACAGGAGGCCTAAAGGATCCTGGAAAACGCAGTTCTCACAGCTCCAGTGGCTCACAGCTCCAGCGACTGAGTCAAAATGCTACTGCCACACAAGAATGGACAGATATGACACTTCCTGTTGAAAGCTCGCCTATTGTTGATATCTTGCTGCTAATTAAGTTCACACCCTGTGGCTTTCAGTATCCGTTTTACTGATTTTTATCAAATTGCAATCAAATACGTCAGAAAGGGACAGATTCACGTATAGATAGAAGATTAGAATGAATGGTGTTTAACAGTCAGACATAAATTTCAACCAAATAGGGGATTTAATATGCGGAGTAGATAACTGTCCTCCGTAAATGGGAGTCGTTACCTGAAAATGTGACGGATTGCAGATTTGGAGGGGCCGGTCAAGGCAGTGTTGACTCCTTATGTTAGAGACACTCAATGGCATCGATCACCAGAAAGACAGTTCCCGATAAGCGGAGCGGTTGCAAGGACACAGAGTCAGGATGAACTGTGGGCTGCATTAATCCGTGCCGTTCGGGTTTAGAGGACGCCTGGAGGTGGTGCCCCCCCATCGCTATACTGGCGGCACAGTGAGGCTTCAGAGGGATTTGACAGATAGATGCGGTGGAAGCATCTTCCCGGGCTAATCGACTGCTGGGGGAAGGCAATCAGAAGCAGAGCTGGTGCTCATGTGAAGTCTGACAGCAAAGCTGGTCTGCATGGCTCCTTATCCGATATAGTGAGGGATCCTGGATGCTACACACCTCTGCTGCACACCTGCACTGCACACCTGCACTGCACACCTGCGTTCCACACCTGCACTGCACACCTGCGTTCCACACCTGCACTGCACACCTGCGTTCCACACCTGCACTGCACAAACACGCTTCTTGCTGCAAATGCAATTCACTCAAAGTGAGATTGTAAGGCAACCGAAGTCCCAGGCGGGACGTCGAGTTTAGGAGCATAAAGCTTTCAAAACAAACAATAGTTTACGTATTTAAACTAAAGCCTCTTCCTGGCAAAACAGGCAGTCCGTGGCATAGCAAGCTGTGGGTATTGAACTGGGAGAACTCAGCCGAAAGCCAGGAGTGCTGAACACGGCACCTTAAACACCGTCCATCCACAGCTGGTGTAAGTCACAGCGTCTGGATGGTCCAGCAGTGATCCATCTGACACTCCTGCTCCCTCTGTTTTACTGTAATGAAGAAACTTTAGGTCACCTTAAAGGTTTCAAGAATAATAATAATGAGTTACCCAACGTCACTTTAAAAAAATCACATCTAAGCAGTACAGGAAGATAACGGGAAAATCTTTAAGTTGGATGACGAATAGGAAGAAGAACGAGAGGCTTGCCTCACGCCTGGGTGGGGGTTTTGAACCCTTCTCCCTGTGCAGTGTATGGAATTCACAGGTCCTCTCGGTATGTATTTTCTGCTCTTGGATAATTCCCGTTTAAAAGGCCATTTTCTTAATGAGGGCACTTAATCTTCATGCCGCTTCTCCTGCAGAGGGTCACGCTGGACAGTCGGTATGAATTCACATGAAAGGCTGTTTGCTCACATCACGTGTCCGGCTGCCAGAGATCTCACTGCTCCTGTAAATCCTCTTGACTGAAGCAGCTGCTGTTTGTAAATGGAAACCTAACCAGACCAGTGTCTATTTTAGGACGGAACAAGTGTCCTACAAATGGGACAATTTAAAATGATAGTGACAAAACAAAGAAAGTGACTTGTGTGACCTAGCAGGAGATCTTGGATTCCCTTGGTCGGTAATGCAGGACAGGGGCCCTGTCTAAGGATTATCCTCCCACAGCTGTGTGCCTGACATAGAGCAGTGCATGATGGGTAAAATTCCTCCAGCTAAAAACAGAATGCTTTACAGTTTAATGAAACTGCTTCACGAAACACAAGAAAAAATGTTACATTCTGCAGTATGAATCTTTCTTAATATTACAATATTTAGAAAGAATTTGTCTTTCTGGGGAAAGTTTACTCCTGTGATTCTTTTTGGATTTTGCTTAAACTTTCTGTCACGCTGAATAATATGTATAGCTACTTCCCAGCTAACAATTTTTCATTCTAGGAACGCTTACAGAACATTATGATAAAGGCATGGAAACGTTCAATATGTCCATCTTTCCTGATGTTCCTAGAACACTATCCCACTACTACAATGTTGCTACAATTAAGGATAGCAACATACGAACAAATAATGAGTGTGGTAGAACTGTAGATTTTTACACCTCTGAGGTCATGGGTTCAAGGCTAGATGGCATGTTCACAATATACACATATAGTACGATTATAATGCAATATTTTTCTAAATTAATTGCCTTTCAGGGATGTTCAGGTAGTAATGTTATGATGCAATAACATTGACAGAACCTGTATTAAAATTAAATAACATTCCATTATGGTAAGAATGTTCTCTGCCAACTTTGAGAGGAGCCTGACATGTGCATGTTGGCTAATGCTCTGGTGGCGCTCCCTGTTAGCTGGGCTATTGCCATCTTCCATTATATGTGGAGCAGGAGAGTCCCGGGGGACCAAAGCTGCTCTGTTCCGGCACGGTTCTGAGCCGCAGCCCTGTGCTTATGGACTTCTCAGGCACTTTGTTATTGTACCCTTGTCTTGTGAGATTCTTGCAGTAGCTTTGTATCCCATTATTGTACTGGGATTTCAGCCTGGTGTTAGCTGCTAATCGATGTTAGGTTGTCCATTCATTTATGTGTCACACCAGGCTTCAGTTTGCTGTGCTAAATCCAATTGAGATAAGTTTAAGGGTCTCACTGAAGCCAGTCTGCTGGAGTCTGGAAGCCGTACAGGTCTGTGTGGAATTCCTCGTAAATAGCAGTGCTTTGATGGGATGAATTAGATCTTTTTAATCCTAGACAAGAAAGAAAGACGGGATAAACAGTGCCGTTGATGGGATTTGCTGGTTGTGTTCCTATAGGCTGCTGTTTTATGAGTCTCGCTCAAGGGGATCTGTAGGGTTTCAGGAAACATTTAAGTAGCAGCTAAAGAAGCCAAGCGCCCTTGGGATGGACAGGGACACTTTGTGTCTTTGCTGGAGAATCTTGCAGTGACCCGGCTCTTCAGTGCTAATATTCACGTGCGGCTCCATGGTAGCTGCCTCTATTCTATCTATATCTATATCTGCCATATGCCGTCCCATAGTTGCCCCCCTCCCCCAAGTCTGCTCCCTTCCTGGCCATCTGCTCCCAACACCATAGCTGTCACCTTGATAGGTAGACCATCTCCGGTACCCTTAACTGTGGCTTCATGGTGTCGCCCCCCCCGGAAAATCCGTGCCAATCAAGCCCTTGGGCATCTGTTCCTAATGACCGGCGGGGTGGGTGCCTCCCCCTCCAGCAGCCGATGGTAACGAAGGGATGGGGTCTCTGTGTGACCAAAGGCCACAGTCGCCCCCAGCCCCCCTCTCTAGCACCTCCTCTCACCCACCCGTCCGCAATACAAATGGAAATTTCCTCCAGACTAAGGCTGAGAGATGCCTGCTGGGCCTCTGAATGGGGATCCCCGTCACTCCCCTTTAATACCCTACAAAGGGAAGATCGACATGATTGGTCCAGCCATCATGATCCCTCCCTGATCCTCGCTTCCACTGCCGCCGTACGTCACGCTCCTCAACACCAAAGTTTCCCTACAATGCAGGGTGCAAACACCTCCTAATTTAGGAGCTCGCCCCCTGGTGTCCACTTGCTTGCAGTCCAATAGCAGTTTTTTTTTTTTAATGAGGAGGCGCTCTCATGGGGTTATTCATATTTATGAAGGGGGACAAGGGGCCCCCAAGGGCCACCAGTGGCTGAGAATATAAGGACATGGAGCTATACCCATGTGATAAGGGGGGTCCTGCTGGGAAACCATTGGAATGATGTTTAAATAGCTTCCCACAATTGATTGGCTGCAATCAGCCCCTCCCTCTGCCCTCTGTGCCCTCTGCCTCAACCCTCTGCCTCAGCTCTCTGTGCCTTCTGCCTCAGCCTCAGTCTCTGTGCCCTCTGTGACAGGCAACAGGCTCGTCATTCCTGTTTCACTGAAGTATCTGTGAGTCACTTTGGATCTAATCATCAGCTCAGTAGCACGGTAGCGATGATTAATAATTGGCTCCCATGCAGGGATGATGACAAGCTTCTGCTCCAGGCATCAGGCATGGAAGGTAGGCGGGGGTCAAGCATTTCTGGAAGTTTCGCCTCCGGCGGGTGGATGGTGAGGTTGATAGCGGTTGACGGCCTCCCGGACTGCATCGGGAACACCGAAGGATACTTGTGCCTTGGGCAGCGGAGGGCATTTCCAGCCATTCATGTCCTTATTGTGGGGTCTGCATTTATTTCATTGGGTAAACAGGACCAGCCGCTCTTAAAGGGACTCTTTATGAGAAAGTACAGTTTACAGTAATCCTCCTTTGGGTCTTTGTATCTGACCCCACTGACCCTGGTCTACGCTGAATGAGCCGTTGTTCTCATCGCTCTTCGTAACACTTGTCATTATCCCAGGGACAGTCTCATTATTGTACAGTATTATTAGTCTGAGTACCCGATGGTGCTGGGGTACGGTCAGAGTATAAGAATGGTGTTTGTCTTTTCTGAATAAAGAAAAAAGGAGAAAATTACAAAACACATATTGTGCTGCGGGTGTGGAAAAGATAATTAATTTACTGGCATCCACTTACGACATACTGCTGTATCAAAACTAAAGAAACATTTATTGTTATTATTATTATTATTATTATTATTATTCTCCACACTGAATAGATCTCAGAGAGTGAATCTGTGTTCCATGTTCAGGCTTATATGGTACTTGTCCACTATAGTGCTTAATCTTTTACAGAAACTACAAGGAAAATGGCAGATACAGTCTCTCCTTCCTCAATATTGACAAATAAGTCAACTTGAAACCAGCCTTGAGTTTGCCATAACTGAACCTTTAACACATTTATTCCGGAATGAAATGTACAGCCCCAGCCTCTAGCTGTTGGCAACGATCCTCAAGGGACAATAATGATGAGGACAGACCTGGGTGTCCGTCATCGTTAACTCCATTAACAGATTAAGTCAGGGATGGAATCTCTGTCCCCAGTGTTCACTAGGGTTAGGGTCAGTCTCATATATTTGCCATTGTTTCTTCCTCCAGAAGGCAGAGCCAGTGAGCGTTACAATCTCTGAAAGAACCTGAAGACCCAATCCGTTGGAAAAGACTTGAGTGGTTTGTCTGTCTTCTTATCTCAGCGGGACGCCATGGACACAGACATTGGCGGGAGAGGTTGTGTCCTTTGTGCAGATACTGATAGGCTTGTGAGACACGTCTCATTATCAGTAGTGTAAATGTAAAGCATGATGAAATATGTAAATTCTGATGTGAAGGCGAATGCAGCCTGGGTGGGGGAAGGGGGGGTACACCCAGGCTGCTTGCAGAAAAATGGTTGCCTGTGAGAAAATCTGAATCTTCTGTCCTGGACAGGCTAAGCCTGAGATGCCCCAGCTGGCTTGACACCATCTAAAATTAGAGCTCGACATAGAGTCCGTGGTCCTGAGGGTCAGTGTTTCCCTCACCTGGCTCCTGCACCCTCTGGACGTCACCTGAGTTAGTGACAGGCTGGTCACCACATAAAGCGCTCTGTCCTTCTGGTGACACACAGACTTGCAGAATTCCCACTAATTAACAACTAATTAATTGTCCACCAGGCACTGGGTTATTACCCAACTGTGACAAATGACATGCCACTTGATATTTATTATAAGAAAAAGCTAACTGAGAGATTATAAACATCCTGGAAGAGGCCTCTATAGACACCTGGAGTGACATGGACTCCCAGGAGAGAGTCCCAGGGCAGGGCTGCGAGGAAATGCATTGTGGGAATGGAGTAGAGACAGCCTGGCCTGTCTGGTGATCCGTAAAATGTTTATCAGGCTCCTGCAGGCCCCACATTGGTGATCTGATAGCGGCAGGACAGAGGTCCTGTGTCGCCTGCTAGCTAATTATAGAAAGTACATCAGAAGAGCGCTGCCTTGCCACCTTATCAGCCCGGGATTTACCGCCATCCATCATCGTTAGGAGATAGAGCACAGAGCAGCACCGGAATGTCGACAAGGCTTCGTGTCCGGGGAGGGGTGGCCGAAGCCCTGGATGAAATCAGTCACGCGATCGGCGTGACATCCAGCCAAAGGGCCACCCTGCTCCAAAGCCCCGCCCTTTGAGCCCAAGTCATGGATCTAACGTGCCCACGCATGGTCACTGCTGTCCACACATCAAGCCATGAGACTGGGCATCAGAGGGAAAGCCTGGAGGTTTGTTTCACAATCTCTCTCACGGTGTGTCTTTCCTCTCACACCGTCTCCCACAGCTGGACGTCTCTTTACAGGCAGAAGGATCCGGAAAGACCACGGAATGCTGCCGAAGACCATTTGTGTTCTAAGGTTTGATATTTTGCCGATTTTTACATGTCTTGAGCAGCTGTCAGTTAAACGAAAGCAGCAAGCATCCCTTGGTTTTAATGCCATGAATCAGTTCTTTCCACACACCCCATGTAAAAATCACTTTTTAGAAGTAATATTCATGAATGAAAATGAGGTGAATCATTTCTGTAATGCTGATTAAGAAAATTGGGCTAAATTGATTTTGCAGAGCAGAAGGGAACGTGTTTATGTGTAAAATATTTTAAAATCAAATGCAGATGAGCGTGACGCATTAAATTATGGAAATTCCCCTGGGTTGTTTACATGGCTCTCTGCATAGGTGTACAGCGTGATGTACTACATACACACTATTAGGCTAGGTGATCACACCTGTCTCAGCACCCATGCTGAGAGGACATTCTGTCAGCTAGCATTACTGGGGAGGGAGATGTTTCTCTTGCACACAGCGCCACCTGCATCTCTGTGGCTGTGCAACTAGGGGTTTACGTATAATGCACTCCTCATGCTGCTACGTAGATGCATCGCTGCATGTGTTCCCGTGGAAGACAGATAAGGGGGTGCAGTGTGTTTACTGGCATGTGATGGTGTGATGTTACCTCAACTTGGGGCATGCTGGGAAATCAGCAATGTCAGAAATCTGTGCGACGCTATGCTGACCTGATGCATAAGGGTATGTGATGGCAGAAAGTTGTGGGAAGGGATCCAGCTGCAGAGCTCCACAGCTCCAAAATTTGCTGTGCCACTGGAGGAACCATTCAAATTTCACAATGTTGAATGACTCTCCGTCAAAGAGCCAATAAAGCAACTTCAACTTCCATCGCACACACCAAATGATGTCACTGACAGAAAATTCATTCTGAAATGGAAAATGAACTGTCAAAATAAAAGCTGCCAGATGTATTTAGTTACAAAGCATTTAATTTTTTGTTCCTACAAAAATGTCATCTACACATAGTATATTTATTGATATTGTATTACTAATGTTATGATCAAAAATGCAGAACCATACTTAAGAAGTAACAAAATTACAAGACTGAAATCACCTCTCTGTTTTTACACACCCTAAGGCAAAACCAACTTTATGATAATATTAGACTGCATCCTCCATTAAGTGTAAATTTTTGTAGTATAATTCCATGATACTTAGACATTAACTTCACTATCCATGGCAAAGATATTAACTTTGAAACTGCTTAATTTTTCCTCCCGCTTTTGAATACTGCTCATTATTTGTTGAACAGTCAAAGCACTTTAATTCTCAACTCCAAACCACGCACAATCCACATTATATAAATTCACGTGACATAAATGTATCATCTGATCGGCTTTTCAGTGGAGCTCCGAAATTGGAAACAATTTCTGTTTTCCAAGTCATGTGACATGTGAATATACAATCTGATTGGATCCTCCAGCAGAGCTGTAGCTGTAATCACGGAGCTGCGGAACTCTGCAGCTGGACTCTATTGGATCTGTGTGCTGCTGCATTGACCAGGTCATTCTGGGAAATCAGCGATAGCAGGGATTGGTGTGATGTTGTGTTGACTTCAGTGTAGAGAAGCCTCCCACATGAGATCTGGAAAACTAAGGTATCTGGTTTGCTGAATCAATAAGCATTCAAGTTTTTCTGTGGCCTTTGACTCCTTAGAGCAGAGACGCCCACTGTTTTTTCAGCAGTGCATACAGATCTGGTCCACAGAGCTGGTTTTCACGGAATAGATGTGACCCCCCCCCCAACCCTCGATCATGTGGCATACTCACACTTGGTCTGGTTGCCATGTACCATGCACGAGCACGATTATCCCCCCTCGCCACTCCCCCGCTGTCCCGCACTCACATTGTGCGCGGTGTTCTGGGCCTGGGCATGCTTTCATCATCACTATACGGCTTTCTTGTGCTTATTTTATGGCTTATTTGGAGTCATTTTGGGCAAGATGACAAAGAGTCCTCAAAGATTTATCAAGTATGCAAAACGGTGATTTTCATCAATGGTGCGCATATATAAAGTTTTGTGTGCTGTATCCAATTGTTCCTCGACACTCTCAACAGCCCAAATTTCCAGCAAATACCACGTCTCTGCCATAGACCAAAGTGATCCCTTTGTCACAATGTGTATGAAATGTTACTTGGTACCCAATCTGTACAGTCCACCCGGACCACGCCTTCTGAGTTTGGTTCATGTCTAGCATACATGTCAGCGTGCGTGTGTCAGTCACATAATTGATGTCGTGTCTGTGTTTCATGCTCAGCTACAGGTAGAGATCACACTTGATGCAAACCATGCCCGAGTCCAGCTCAACTATACCTGGGAAGACATCTTCAAGCACCGAGGCATGATACAGGGTGTTCAAACTAGTCAAACAAACTGGGTTATGGGGGTCAAATGTGCTCTGGCACAGAACAATTTGCCCAGTGTGATTCCCAAAAGTAAAAAATAGGTCTCCTAGGTTTCTTAATGATCTGCTTTAGTCTTTCAGCCTCATGTTATTCATCTGGTTCAATAGTGGGGGGCCTCAAACTGCCCAATAAACACCCGGGGTCTGGACTTGGCCATTATTCCTCAGCGGAAGTACAATCTGATTGACTTGCTCTCCAGTTAAGAAGGTCACAATATGACCTGAGGCGTTTGCATGAGAGAGAAAGAGACCCCCGCCTCACCCACACGCTTCCCGCCCCTGCTGATCACACTTCATCCCGCTTTGCGCTCTCAACTGGAAATACGCAGAGAGCAGAAGTAACTGCCCCCCTCCCCCGCTGCTCCCTAAGGCACTGAATCCCATTACTGAGATGCCATCAGGCCTCTTGGTGGCTCATGAAGGATGCAGCTTCCTCATCACCATGCTAATGCCGGCCTCCTTTGCTTTGTTTACCTGTGTACCCAGGCATGATGCTCAGATGCGCTTTCTGCTGGTTTCTGACTGGCTGGCTACTGTACACTAAACCGTACTGAACACGCTCTGTGTAAGGGCACCGGTTAGAGTGCATACTGCATGTAACTCTACTGTACACAGTAAGAGCACATTCTGTGTAAGGGCACCGGTTAGAGTGCATACTGCATGTAACTCCACTGTACACGGTAAGAACACACTCTGTGTAAGGGCACCGGTTAGAGTGCATACTGCATGTAACTCCACTGTACACGGTAAGAACACACTCTGTGTAAGG